>JAVJIX010000225.1:1160000-1326375 GCA_036785185.1 Paratrypauchen microcephalus | reverse complement strand
AAGCATTTTATGGAGCTAAATTATTCCCTGATTGCGGGAAAGATGGACTGGAGTGGGTAGTGTTGTGTTTTAGTTTTAGTGATGCAGAATAGAAGGAGCCACTGTCTGTGTTAGCTCAACTTACTAGTCTTGCAGTTATTATGCAGTTTTATTTATTTATAATAATAATAATCATAATAATAATAATAATAATAATAATAATAATAATAATAATAATAATAATAATAATTCATAGGCATTTATATAGCGCTCATGACACCCAAAGCGTTTTATAGTTCATTGTCTGTCCACTCCACACTTTTTTTTTAATAATAATAATAACCCCCCCCCCTTCCTTGTAGCCACAGTTGCCCTGGGGCAGACTGGACAGAAAAGGGCTTTGATTGTAATTATCACCAACAGCATCCATCCCATTGTTTGTTGAATTTTAAAGTGTTAAAAATGTGTGATATTGTTGAATTAAGTCTCCTCAAAGTCATGTATAAAGCAAAGTGCAGAGTGTTTCCAGTAAATATTCAAAGACTGTTTGAGATGAGAAGAAGAACTACAATTTAAAAGGAACCAACATTTTTTAAAAATCCAGATTCAGAACAGAGATTATGGATCGAAGGCCACTGTGAAAGGAGTTCATTTATAGGGAAAAGTCTGAGAAAGAAATCAAAGGATCAGCAGTGGCTAATAACGGGATTTTAAAAAAATACATAAAATCCAGTGTCATGTGTAGGTATGAAAAGAAAAACTAAGTTGTTGTGCATAAAAGTGAAGATTTCTGTTTACAATTGATTAATAATTGTGATTGAAATGAAATGTATTAATGAAATGTTTTATTGTCACTATCGGTGTTATTGTCTGGAAAAGGGAAGAGGGGCAGATAACATAAGATTACTCTTCTTTCTGCTCCTTTCATTCAATTTTTTTGTAATGTTATCACACTGTTGATGTGTTTTTATACTTAAACAAAAAATAAATAACTAAAAAATAAAAATGGAATGTTCCACAAATTGGCATTAAACTCATCTTTTATGTACACATTGCCAAGCTACAGGTCAGATCTGTGGAGAGGTGACACGACTCACATTAAGAAAAACTTCAAAATCAACACCTGCAATGGAATAAATAAATCAGATAAATCTGTTTAATGCTATTCTGTGGAACATTGCAGACAAAGATAAGATAAGATAAGATATGCCTTTATTAGTTCCACAGTGTGGAAATTCCAGGGTTGCAACGCACAGATCAAGAACAGCAGGAAAAAAGTAGCATGCAATAAAAACAAGATAATAAATAATGACTTAAATAATTAAAAAACAGACCTAAAAATAGACTCATAGTATTCCTGTCTCCATGGAAACAGCACACCTGAGAAGTTATTCTAAACATTTAATGTCATTTTTACCTAAGCAGAGGTGGGTAGTACTCACTTAAATTTATTTGAGTAACTTTATAGAGAAATTGTAGTTTTGAGAGTACAGTGGTCCCTCGCTATAACTCTGTCTACCTTTCGCGGCGTCTCGCTGTTTCATGGATTTTTTTTTTTATTCCAATTTTTTTTATCGTGTATCAACGTGCATTGTGTTCTGCATCCTGATTGGCTAAGGGACTGTAGAGCCTTTGCCGATTTGTCCGTCATTCTCCTCCGTGTCTCCTGTACAGTCCAGAATGCGTACAGCTCAGCCAAATTTATATAAATGTTCGATCGCTTCAGTGTGACCCTGAAGTGCTGTATGTTTGCAAGTTTTCTCCCTGACAAAACCCACAATGTCGAAAAAAAAAAAAAAAAAAAAAATAGACAAAAAGTGAAAAAGTGGAAAAAGACCCGACATAAAACGCCGCCAGGACGAAGAGGCCCGGTCAGAGGAACTTTGTGAAATACACACCTGAGTCACTATTAATGAATTCTTATGGGTCCATGCTTTGTAGGCTGATCATTTAAAGGATAGTGTGATTTTTTTTTTTTTTTTTTTTTTTTTTTTTGTATGTTAATCTGTATGGGTTTCTCTTAAAAAGTTTCGTGCGGTAACACCGGCTTACCTCTGACAGTTTCCGCTAAGCCCAGTTCTGCTCGGGTTCTGGAGCTCACGTAAGTAGGTCTGGTAAGTTCGCTGGTACATTTAATAAAGTTTGTTTTTCTTCTCAAAACAAAACATTTGTCCGAAAGGTGATATATTTGCGTTCCAAACAGTTGTCCACGAAAAATCCAGCAGCATATTTCGCATTTGCATATTTCATCTCGATTCATATTACTGCACGCCTATTACTTATTATTAGCCTGTTAAGATGCGTGAAGAGTCCCTCAGTCGACCAGGTAGAATCCATGATAAAAGGAGAAATTCAATTTGTCAACTGGACAAAGTTTGTTTGGTCGAAAACGTTTCGCCGCTCATCCGATTTTCAAACCAAGTCAAAAACACACAAAGAAACATTAGATCAGACAAGCCAGGGCAGAGGGGTGGAGAGGGTCGTTAGGTTTTGAATAGGGGTGGCAGAGAAATTCGAAAAACAAAAGAGACAGATGAATTGAGATAGATTCTGAGCTATTTCAGTGTAATGAGCCCCTCCTAGGGCTGAATAGATATGCTAATACTAGACGTCAGAGAAATTCGAAAAACTAAAGAAACAGATTAGTTGAGATAGTTTCAGAGCTATTTCAGGGTAGTTAGCTCCTCCCTGCCGCTAGATGTAAACATGTTCTAACCAGCATTAGAACCAGAACTGACGAAGCCTCTCGGATGAGCGGCGAAACGTTTTTGACCAAACAAACTTTGTCCAGTTGACAAATTGAATTTCTCCTTTTATCATTAGCCTGTTAACTTTTACTCGAGAAGTGTACGGCGGATGCGGTACGGCGTGTCCTCCGTAAACGAATGTTTACAAGTGAACAGGCTAATAGAGCTAACGTGGGCGAATTGACACGTAATCTAGAGAGAAAATATGTGCGAATGCGAAATACACTGCTTTTCGTGGACAACTATTTGGGACGCAAAAAGAAAAACGCAGAAGAAAAAGAAGCTTTATTAGAATGTACCTGCAAACTTACTGGAACTACATTTATAAGCTATGTTACCGGAGGAGGAACCGGACCAGATCACGCTGTCATGGGTAAGTCAGTGTTAATCTGAGATTAACTAAAGATTAACATTAAAAAACCACACTATCCTTTTAATGAATTCTTATGGGTCCATGTTCGTAGAGCTGATCATTAAATTTTGATTTGTTGTTTCTAAACGCGATCATATTATTCTGTATACAGAAAAACTTTTATGTTTTGATAGTTTAGGGGCCTGAAAACAGGTTTTGATCTTACTCTCATTCTATAATACTGTGCTTTTTTTGTTGAAAAATCTACAAAGTTTGAGTGTTTAAACAGGAGAGATAAAGTGTATAATGTGTGTGGTGAGGCGTTCACAGACCTTAAAGGTCCCATGACATGGTATTTCTTGATGCTTTTATATGGCGCCTTAGTGGTTCCCTAATACTGTAAATGAATCCTTCTTCAAAATCAAGCCTCACTGCATGAGATAGCCTCATGAACACAGTCATAGTCATAAATATGTCCCTCAAACACTTTATTCTGGGCGTTGTTGCTTGAATGCAAATGAGGAGGGACAGAGACAGGCCAGTGCAGCGGGTGTGGGTGTGGCCAAACTCCTCCACTCTTTTCTCGTTTAGCGGTGCGATGTGCGCTGTCACCTCATTTCTGTGTGTGTGTGTAAGCGTGGAGGAAGAAATGAGGCGCTTTCCATTAAAAAAAACACATTTCCACAGAAAATAAAATTAAACCACTGCTGTTTCAGAGGTTCGGAGGCTCGGATAAAGGACATCCGACTCTGGAAACACTCTCACGTGTCTCCAGGCAACAAACGCATCTCGCATTGCGGCAGCTCGTTCCAAGGTCCAAACTCTCTGGGCGTGATTTCCAGAGACGGTGGGTAGACATCCAGAGGGGGTGGAAACCTTTCCCCGAGTGTGACGTCAGAAAGCTTCCCTTGTTCAGAATCGCCTCGTTTGGGCTGTCTCTTTTTTTCAAACGCGGAAAAGGATCGCAAGAATGCCCCCTTTAGCCATGGGGGAGGGGGGCCTAAACAGGGTAGAGGAGCTCACATTAACGATCAAAAACCTCCAGAAAGTGAAAATTTCATGCCATGGGGACTTTAAAACATGTAGAATAATTGTAAAATATAAAGCTGACTACTACGGATTTCGCCATTGCGGGTTATTTTTAGAACGTAACCACCGCGATAAACGAGTGGCCGCTGTACTTTTACTTCTACTACCTCGTTGAGTCATTTTTATTGAAGTGACAGTACTGTAACTTGAATAAAAGTTTGGGTTAGGGTTCTAAGTACATATACAAGAGAGAAAAGCTTTATGTTGATGATTTTCCTTTCAGATATAATTTAGTATGTCTCGTTTTGCGGATATCCTTTTGACAATATCACTGTATTGTCATTCATTCATTCATTCATTCATCTTCTTCCGCTTTTCCATTTTCTGGGGTCGCAGGGGCAGCAGTCCAAGCAGATCTGCTTGCCCAGAACACTACGCACAATCATTTATTTTGTCCTTCAATCTGCTCACTGCACCTTTCCTCTGATTTAGTCGTAGTAGAAGTTTATATTTTGACTTTGGAGTGAAAATCAAATATGCACTCTGAATTTAGCAGAACCCATTAGAGTCTCTGTACTACTGCGGAAGGGCTTTGACGAGTACAAATGACCCAAGGACAGACCTCTGAAATTCACTTTAAAATGAATTAGTCTGGAACAGTCGGAGTTTTCTGAAACACATTACATCACATTTTAGTTTCGATGTATTTTTTTTTTGTTAGCAAACTTTGTCTTGAAAATTTCTTGAATTATAAAGTGTTTTATTGTAGGTGATACCCAGGAAGTGTAGCATTGGCATCACAGCTTTCAGTGACCTTACTAAAACTCCGCTCTGGTCTTTGAAAGTTGTGAAAAGTGTTTATAAAACTCATCACGGTGAATAATTAGATGCTCTGAATAGTAAGTAAAACAAATTGAATTTCTCCTTTTACCATGGATTCTACCTGATCTACTGATAGATTCTGCAGACTATGCTCTGAATATATAAAGTAAGACAGGAATAATTTTGAACCACTGCAAACTGTTTTAAATGATTCCTAGTTCTTTGATTTTCATGTTTTTAATTTCAGTAAAAGGCGTTTCTATTACGCTGTTTGTTGATTTTACTGTTTGTTATAATGTTGTTTTCTCATACCTGGAGTTGTGTTTTTGCATGTTTTTTGGTAATGACCGAAAGGACAAGATCGCGGATACAAGCGGTCAAAATGAGCTTCCTCCGCAGAGTGGCTCAGCTCAGTCACACAGGACGAGCTCGGAGTAGAGCTGCTGCCCCTCCACGTCGAGAGGAGCCAGCTGAGGTGGCTCGAGCATCTGTTCCGGATGCCTCCTGGACGCCTCCTCAGGAGGTACCCGGGCATGTCCCACCGGGGAGGAAGCCCCAAGAAGCACTCCAGGACACGCTGGAGGGACTATGTCTCCCGGCTGGCCTGGGAACGCCTTGGGGCCCCCCGGAGGTGCTGGAGGAGTGTCCGGGGTGAAGGAAGTCTGGGAGTAGCTGCTTAGACTGTTGCCCCCATCGACCTGGCCCCGGATAAGCGGAAGAAAATGGATGGGATGGAGTTGTGTTTTGTATCATTCACTACGTTTAACACACAAACCTGCAGAACGGAAAACAATCTGTCTCCACCTTGATGATGTCATGTGGTGATACAGGAAGTGCTCCACTGTTTTTAAATCCCACACACGTTCAGTAGAATTATTTGGATAATTTCAGCCCTGGAATTTCCTTAATCTCTACTGAACAAAAGGTAAAATGTAGCTGTTAACATGAAAATTACCACTTCATGACGATTATCACAAGGTGGAGATGTATAGACTAATAATAAGAGTACAATCAGCATATGTGTGAATGAAACAAAACACTAACTCCATGTTTTTGAAGCGGCGACATTATAACATGTTTTAGACGCTTTAGAGTCAATTGTGTGTAATTGTGCGTTATTGTGCTGTCAATTGTGCGTAAGTTACACCATTGTCCATGGAGCTACTGTGGCAAGTAAATTTCTCCTGTGTGAGATCAATAAAGTCTTATCTTATCTTATTTAAACCGCAGAGTTCGCCCATAGACTATTGGACGCAGACACTTTTCCCCACTCCTCTTCAAATGAAGTCACCTCTCTTCGCCTCGACCTTGTTCATGGTCCAGACTTCCTTTGGTCGGATCTGACTAATGTGTGTGTGTGTGTTGCGTGTGTGTGTTCGCAAAAAGTGTTGAAATCAGCGATCTGCTCCGTGTCTCTCTCTGGGCGTCCTTGTTCTTTTCAACGCAGAGGAAAGTATCGGCGGCTTTCGACACAGAATTCCTTTGTAACTGTATCCTTGAATACTAAACAGAGGTGAGAAGACATAAAACTACGTTAACATTCACCACCAGCACTACGCCTGTCCAGAGATTAGCTTAATTGTGCTTACAAAGTTCACCCAACCCTTACCTGATAGCAATTCCTTTCAACTTAGCGAGGTTGATTTAAATTGATTTCCAGAGGGGGTTATAAGACAATGAAACAATCAGAGGTAATGTGATCTGGTAATGAATTATTAAGAAAATGTGCTCGTCTGTTTTAACACATTTGAATCAGGATTGTTAATGATGTTGTTTTCTTGTGCATTTCAATACATATTTCAGTGTTGGTGTCCGTAGCTCAGGGCTGTACAAACTCACTTTCTTCTATATTACTGGGCTCTTAATAATATTGTTAAACCTCAAATGGACTCCCACATTTCTGCACTGTGGCTCATAAACAGCTCGCTAACAACTCGGGCATCGCCTGTGGCTCTGTCCTGACTCTAACCCTTTAACTTTTATTATTTGGATTGACAGAATTTGATATTTGAGAAAGAAAAAATAAAAAAAAAGTCTCAAACAAAAGCCATTCTTGACATTAGATGTGGTGACTTGACTGAATTAAAGTTGCATCTATGTAACCTTTCTGATGGAGGGTCCGTGCCCTGCTTGTTTCCATGGGAGATTTTATTGCATTGCCTAGGTGACTCCACTAAGGTTACTGATCAGATCTGTGAAGCAGTGACCTCACTGACAGTAAGAAAACAAGTGTTTTCAAGGTATCTTTCAGCAGTAATCACAGTAATAAATTCCCCTTGTAATTGATGAAATTTACATTTAATCTCATAGGCTACGCTTACATGTCGCCGGGTATGTTGAGAAACGAATATTTTTCTCCCTCCATTTTCTAAAAATAAGGCCCTATTTACACATACACTGGTATTTTTAAAATCTGAGACATTTCCCTTCATTTGTAGAGGTGAGAGGTGTCAGTCCATGATGCACGTAAGTAACATTGTAAACACTGTCACTGTGAGTCAACCAGGTGCGCCATGGTAGTTGTTGTTAGCATCACTAAAATTACTAAACTTTACTCTGGTCTCTGAAAGTTGTGAAAAACCCTCATAAACTCACAGCGAGACATTCTATCTTATTCTCAGGGCTCTCAAGTTTTGAAGTTTGGTTGGAGTGAGATTTTTTCCACCTATCCACCTAGCAACCCATTGACCCTTCAACCCAGCTTCTTTAAAAGTTCAATATATTATCATACACTGTTTATTCATTCTGTGACAAATAATAATAACCACAGTAGGCAGATTGCTAGTTAGTTACCTAAAATAACGCATAGCTTGAAATGGGCAGGTGTAAATGTTGGATCTAAAAGAGCAGATCTGATAAAAGGATCCAATGATAGTTAATGATAGTAATGATGTTATATTCAGTTAATGATATAAATGAAGTTATTACCTGATGGTTCTCAGTCCTGAGTTGGATGTTCGTTTGTTTTATCATTCACCGTTTTGTCATCATCTTCGTATGTCATCATCTCAGTTGCCGTCCTTCAATTATCACTGACAAGGCAGTGCGCGCTTTAGCTGAAACACTGATAGACTACGGTCTGCCCGACAACAGAACAATCTAGCTTCTGATTGGATTTTCTGAAAAGGGTGTTGGTGCCTGGACTCTTCTGAGCCACACAGACCGATATTCTGGGCACAGAAGCGCTGTGACTTTAGAGTGGCTTAGGAGTTCTTCATTGAATTGCTTAACAAAATTTCAGCGTGAGAAATACCATGTGTGGCGTGTGAGCGTGTGAACTCATTGAGCGTGTGTCATCACTCAAAGCGTGTGACTTGAGAGCTGTGATTACTGTGATGCCTAAACTCCAGTTTGGTCTCTGGTGCTGTGAAAAGCACTTAGAAACTCACCGCAAGACATTCCTCTACCTTATTCCACACACTGTCACTCGGGGGAGTCAACTCAGGTGCGCAGTTAGGGCATGCTAGTTGCATGTTAGCATTACTGTGATGCTCAAACTCCACTTTGGTCTCTGAAAGTTGTGAAAAAAAAAAAAGCACCTATAAAAACTCACCGCGAGTCATTCCACCTCTATTCTAAATACTACACATTGTGATTCAACTCAGGTGTGCAGTTAGCATGCTAGTTGTTGTTAGCATCACTGTGACCACTAAACTGTACTCTGGTCCCTGAAAGTTGTGAAAGATGCTTCATAAACTCTCACCGTGAGACATTCTACCTTATTCCAGAACATTGTCACTGTGAGCCAACCAGTGACACAGCGATTAGTGATGCTAACAACAACTAGCGTGCTAGTTGTTGTTAGCATCACTGTGACCACTAAACTTTGCTCTGGTCTCTGAAAGTTGTGAAAAGCGCTTAAAAACTCAGAAATTAGGAAAGACTACACGTACAGCTCCTTTGATAGTAAGCAGAATCCATCTTAAGACTGCAGTGCACAGAGGACAGTCCATTTAACCACACAATCCTTCTCTTCATATTGATTTTAGTCTGTGCGAATCTGACACAGACACTGCAGTTTCTCTTTGTGTGTGATCCCTGTAGGGCAGCTTGTTATCTCAGGTTAAGAAATCAAATAAAGAAACAAATAAATATACTCATTTAACCGTACTGCTCGTTTTGTAGCGCACGCCATTGTTAATTTTCTTGTTTAGCATTGACACTGTGGCTACAATGGTGACAAAATTACCCCGGCTTTGCATCTGTAGTGGTTTTAATGTACGTTTACGGTAAAGTGTGATTCATTACGTTGGAGGCTAATGAAGACCTGCTTGGTTTTAGTCGCATTAGCAGTTTTATGCACGTAATCAAACAGGTAGGCTTCTCATCTATTATTCAAAACTAGCAGGGGCCCGGCGGTGTTTCAGGACCAGCTACTGCGAGCGTATGTAATCTATATGATATGTTGTTGGGAGCCGCGACGACTTGAATGTGAATGAAGAGGTTGCACAGGAAAATACGGAGCACGAAGTATGAAGCCAAAAGTGTGGAATATTGATCGGAAAAGATGTTCTTGTAATATATACTGTATGCTGAGGTGGTTTATGGAGTTGGGAAAGTTGGAAATGGGTTGAAATGAATAAAGTGTGTACTCGCATCATTAGCTTTTTTTTTTCTGGGACTAAAACCACGAATCTAAAACCAGGATTACAACAGGCTAAAAACAAGACTAGACCAGTGCTAAGACAGAACTAAACCAGACCTAGGCAAGCACAAGGCATGCACTAAACCTTGACTAGATAAGGACTAAACCAGAACCACAAACAGGATTACTCCAGGACTATACCAAGAAGGGCCAAACCAGGACTAGGCCAGGACTAGGCCATGACTTCAACTAGAATGCAACCACAACAAACTAGACTACTAAGACCACAATGTACACCAAAAACTACATCAAGGCTAAGCCAGGACTAGGCCATGGAGTTAAATCAGGACTACACCAGCACTGAAATCAAGAACTAAATACCAGGACCACAACAGGGCTACCTAAGGAGTACACCAAGAAGGACTAAACCAGGGACTAGGCTGCAGAACTAGGCCACAGCTTAGACCAGGACCTCAACCACGACTAAACCATGACTACACCAGGGCTAAGCCAGGACCAAAACCAGGACCACCATTACTAAATCAAGGACTAAGCCAGGACTACACCAGAAGACCAGAGCCAGAACGAAGCCTGAACTGAAGCTAGGCCAGACCAAACCAATACAAACCAAGCACCAAACCACGACAACACCAAAACTATACACCACATCTAACAGTGACTGCTGAAATTCACCAGCATACTAAATATGGACTAAACCAGACTGAAGCACCAGAGCTAACATAAGACTAGGCTTTTCAGGCTAAATCTCAATTCAAATCAGGATTAATTAAGGACTAAACCAGGACTAAACCAACACTAAACCAGGACTAAATTAAGGACTAAACCTGTGCTAGACCAGGGCTAAGCTAGGACTAGTCCAGGTCTAAACTACAACTAAACTGGGACAAAATATGGGACATACCAGTATTACACCAGCACCTGGGGTCAAGGACTAAACTAGGACTAAACAAGGACTGAAGACAAGGACTCAGAAACAAGCACAATTAACAAGGACAAAACAGAAAAATATCCAGTACTAACAATGACATTAAGTGAAGGTACCCACTGACAATGCATCAGACCTATGAAAAGTGATATGCCTACCTAAAATCATAATAAAATAAAGTCAGACTGTGTAATCCTCAGTCGCTCCAAGGTCCTTAACACAAAAGACACTCTAACTCTACTATCTGAATTTTTTTTTTTAAAGAAGACATTTTACCATTTATCACCTTCAAAATTGTATAAAATCAGTATCTGTTATTAGCCAAAGGTGCATTGTGTAACTTTTATGGTGGAGGATCTGTCTCCTGCTTAGCTTATGGGATACTATGTCATTAGCCTAAAGCCTAAATGTTCCACTGTAATAATATTCGACATAGTTTTTAATGAACTAATTTGGGTATTTGCATTTTTTTATCCTGTTTCTTTTTCTTTATTTCTATATATTTATGCCTGCAAAATAGCAATGTTAATAAAAAATAAAAATATCCACTTACATTTTTCAATTAGAAGTGGTTCACTGCTCGAAAATACTCTTAACAGATATTTTGACTGCATGGGGTCGTCTCTCCACAAGTCCTGAAAATAACTTGGTCTGGTTTTACTATAGTGACAGGAAAACGTTTATTATTACACACTGGGAACTATCTCTCTCCCACTCAGAAATAAGTTACATATAATGCACCTTTAAACTGAATAGTAGAGAGGAAACAACATTTAAGCCCCACATCTCCTTGTTCATATGGTATTGTTTCAGCCATCTGTCTCTTGCCTTTTTGTTCGCATAAATTGATTTCTCAAAAATTTGCAGTTCCGAGAGAGTGTTATTTAGCGGGGTGCATGTGTTTGACATTTCCTAATTAGTATATAAATCGCTGGTAAGTCTTCATTGTTAATTGACATTGGCCTTAAAGAGCTCGCAAGTGGCTATAAACAGACTCAGGAGTGGAGCGGTGCTGCGGTCAAGTCGTCTCCTCCGTTGTTATGTCCTGCAGATTGGTTTCAGCGGACTTGCAGGTGGAGTGGCAAAAGCTCTCACTTCAGTATTCTGTGTGGTCTGACCCAAAGTGCACTCATCTAGCATTGAGCACCTGCACACAAATTCATCCTGAAAACAACTATTTATACAGAGAGGTACTAGAAAACAGGTGTATTATGTTAAAACGGTGGCGTATTTAGTCAGCTTCCCCTTTCACAGCACAATCAGTTTGTATTTTGCTAAGCACGCACATTGCCACGTGTCAGGTTTGTGAAGTCGTAGTGTGTTGCTTTTGTAGCCTCGCTGTTGTATTTTTACGAAAAATTGTCGCGCAGGAGCATGGAGCTGAGCTTTGGTTAGGTTTTTACTTCTCACCGTAAGAAAGGTGTCTGCCCAGGGCAGGGGTCTCCAACCTTTTTCCTCACGTTTTCACAAAAATGAAAACACTAGAGAGTTATTTGTTTTAGTGGTCACAAGATAGTGAGCAAGTTAATTAGCCATGGCAAGTTTTAGATGAGGTAATACGTAGATACGTAGAAAACATAACCTATTGTTATAAACTCATTTATTAGTGTACAAAATGATATAAGGTACAGTGGTAAAGGCATTTAATTAGGTCAAATTTGATCTCTAATAAGCACAATATGAGTACTTTTAGTAAATCCCTTGGCGATCTAAGTTTGCAAGGGGGTGGAGAGGTACTGGTAGCTCCCAAGCTACAAGTTGGAGACTAAGTGGATTAGGACCTAGAAAAAATTACTCAAACATGCCCAGAAGAGTCAGCTATGTGACCGACGTGTTCCCGGCAATAATTAACAATGTCTCGTCACAGTCAAATTTCAGGAGAAAATCACAGCAGAAGCATTTTGATTTTAGTTTGTTCTCCAAAATTATTGATTTTGTGTTTTTGCCAATGTTTTGGTGTGTTGAGATCATGAGAATTGGTTAATTCCACTTTCAGATAATATTAGTTGCTTTAAAGCATTCATTTTGTTTTTGAAATTGTCTACATTTTCTGAAAGAATCGGGGTGTGTAAATTACCATAGTTACTATATTGTTGGCTACTGACCAATCACGTGATGAATTGGGCACTCTTGTTTTTTCTGCTAATTGCTGTAAGCTAGTAACAAATTCGTGGGTTACATATATGGATAGTGCTTTTTATGTTATACCTATAGGGTTTCCTTCAAAGTGTTGTGCGGTAACACTGGCTTAGCCTTCAGCCTGTTTCAAATTGTCTTGCCTGGAGCTCACGTATTGTCTGCCATGTGATAGGAAATGTGCTTTGTTTTTCTTAGTAAAACAATATTTGTCCAAAAGTGATATATTCTGTCTCCACAGTTGTCTGAAAAATTTGCATTCACATATTTTCTTTATTTTGATGATGTATGGGCAGGATGTCTGGGCCAGAAGCGAGCTATTAAGTTTATATGCAAGCATAAGCATATATATACATTGATGGTTTTGTCGAGAGACTGAAATATGCAAATGTGAAATAGCTGCCTTGATTTTAGCGGATAACTGTCTGGGACGCAAATATCACTTTCTGACAAGATGTTGTCTGAGGCGGAAAACAAGCTTTATTAAACGTCCCTTACCGAACTTGTCAGAACTGTCGCTTACAAGTTAGCTATAGCAATGTGAGGAGAACATCGGGATATCATGGTGTCAGCGGGGTAAGTCAGCATCTTGTGATTTCAGTTGAAGATGTTAGCTGCGCGTACAGATTTAACATAAAAAAGCATTATTTTCATAGCGTTGCATGCAATGTGGTTGCAGATGAAGCTGAATGTACAGGGTTGTTTTAGTGCAGATGTATGGCAGAATCTCATTGGATAAACTGACACCGATCTCACCTTCTGATTCTGAAGATGATTGCACTCCGCATCCTCTGCGTAAATCCCTAACTTTGACTGCATATTGCTGCATAAGAAGGAGTGAGAACTCTTTTCTCGGGACAAAAAACCATGTAGCCAGAAACTTTCTCCAGAGCTTATGTATTGAATGTGATCGGACTACGCAGCTGCCGAGCGCATAGTGGTAGGAATACTGATAAAACATCTCGAGGCAAACAGTCGTACGGTATTTATGCCTGAGATGACCATCATTATCCAGTGAAAAGCCGCAGACAAAGAAAGAAAATCCCTGAACTACATAATCTCAAAACCTCTGCAAAATGGTCCAAAATGAGCAAATTCACTCCCAAATCTTCAGCTAATCCACTCTCTACCTCCTTCTTTCGGCTGTAAAACCATACAAATCCTTACTTTCAAAGTAATGAAAATCATCAGTTGCCACAGGTAATTATCACTTAAAATGTAATTTGTAATAATCTTTCAAAAGTTTAAAGGTGCATCTATAAAACTGTTTAATTGAGGTCAGTCAACTAATTGTTTCTATGGATACGTAGCTGAAATTTGCCTGACATGCCTGCCATATGACATTAAATATTCTACGTTTACATTTAGGTCTTATTATTTGCGTGGATTTAGAGCTCAAAAATAATGGGGAAAAACAGGCATTCTGATTGTGAGCACGGTCGTTCTCCATGCATCTGGACCTGGAACAGTCTGGTTTGGTCTCCATGAAAGAAAGTGCAAATTAAACAAACAATTAACCCACTCTCTACCAACTCTTTGCTGTTGTCCCATAGCATACAGTGAGGTTTTAAACCAGGATCAAGTCAGTGGACGTAGCAATAGTTTATCGCTGGCAAGTGTCAGTCTTATTACGCATGGCTATACCTCAGACTGCAGGGCTCTGGGGAAACTGATTTCTGTTTGGGACATCTACTAAATCCGATTTTTTATGAGGTTGTTTATACTTCCAATTAAATACGACTAAAATGCATCTTCAATGTGAACTTTAAGACACTTGTTGCGCATAAGCTTTTACAACGATGTCATCTAAAGTAACGAGCGTGCTCACGTGACTATAGCCAGTAACCTAGTCGTATTGCTTATTTGTTTTAAGGAGGAGACGGAGAAAGAGATTGACATACGTTGCTATTAATGCCGTAGGCAGTAGAAAAAGCACGTCGTCTGTAGAATGTACATGAGTTGCAGATAAGAGTAGTTACGTGCAGCCGCTCGCCACTGACACAGAGTTCATATACTTTTACGCACGACGAGAAGAATATTTGTGAGTGGACTTTTAACTTCCACCTGAATACATGACACGTTCGAGAGACGTCAGGGACAGGTCTGTTTCTCCGGAGCTCGTGTACAAAGTGCGGTCACCCTTTCCATATATGTGCATAATGCGAATAAGATGACGTGGAGACACGCAAATTAAAACAAGACTAAAATATATTAAAACAGGATTAAATCCAGATTCATTGCAGGACTAAAACTAGGACTTAGACTAGACTAAATCCAGGACTTAAACCCTCCTCTAGACCTTGGGGATTCCCGGCACAACATCAACCTCAGATACAGATTCCGGTTGAAAAAAGGTTGTTTTAAACTGTATTGTCGAAAGCATATCGAAGCAATAAAAAATATTTAGTTACTTAGTCCATTTATGGTAAAAGAAAATCATATTTATGCTTCTACTGCATACTCAATGTTTCACTCACTGCCCAGATTTTCAGAATATTTCTGCACATAATAGCCCTTATTCCTATAGGTTCACAGTTTCGTCTGGATTCGAGTCACATTATTTTATTTGCAATGTGAATATTCCCTGCGTCTAAAATTAGATCTGGAAAAATACCAGAATTGTTCGACAAAACCCAGTGCAAGCCTTGTTGACTCAAGCTCAGTTCATTTTCAGTGGAGGGCAGCGTAGGCCTCACGTGGGGTCTATCTCTACACAAGCGGTGAGGTGAACCCATTGTATTTCTGTGAACGAGAGTCCTGGGATAACTATCGTTTATGAGCTGAACAACTGTTTCTCCTCACTCTCCTCCATGAACATACCTGAGAGAGGAGAGTTATAGGGAAGACGGGTGAAAGCCTGAAAATGTGGTTTTGGAATAGAGCTCTGAAAAAATAAGAAACCACTGCAAAATTATCAGTTTTCTGATTTTACTACTTATAGGTATGTGTTTAGGCAGCAACATTTTGTTTGAGTCTTCGGTCATATCTTCGGGTCATATTTGAGTCATATTTCAGTTCAGCCATCACACGCCGTAATGGATTTAACATGTGTTTTGGACTCAAATTAGCTTTTACGGGATTTTATTCGCTGGACTTTACGACAGATGGATACCAAGCTTGTGGTGAAATACAGAGTTTTGACCTGTGCAGAGCCTTCAAAGGTAAGTTAAGCACAAAACCTTCGTTTTGTGCTTTTCCGTATAAAGCTTAGATGCCGGGAAATGCATAGTCAAAAAGAGTAGAAATGTAAGTGTTTCATTTGATATGTAGATTGCTATGGTACATGTATTTAAGGTGTACATGCGAAAAGAAAAAAAAAACAGTGAACGGGAGGGCTACAAGGGTACGCGGAGTTGCCTGGCACACGTCTGACGCTTGAGGCTCTGCTCGTAGTTAAAACAGGAAGTCATCATCCCATAGTTACTATTCATTTATATTTTATTAATGAATCCTATACACTGGACCTTTAATATATATACACCCAGATTTCAGTAAAAAAAAATGCAGTGGTCTCTTTTTTTTTTTCCCAGAGCTGTATTTGAGGTTTTATTAACAGACTGCTCCGTTTTTTAAAGTGTGAAAAATGAGGAATTCAGTAGACGATGTTGCAATGGTGAATTGTTGTGTAAAATGCAGTGGAAAACATGTTCAACAACTTGAGGAAATTTTAGATTGAAACTTTTTTTTTCTTTTGTATATCCCCAGTACTGTCAGCCACCAAAATGTAGCATTTGGCCCGCTGGGGAGTGTGTGTGGTTGTTTGGAACCCATACTTATCTATTTAGTATTGCTGCCAAAATCATGTTTTCTGTCAAAAGCTCTATTCTAGATATTTTACGCATATTTTTGACACTGAATTTTCTTGATTTTCGTGCATGTGGACTTAAGACTAGGAGATTCTAAATGTCACCACAAAAAGGGTACTGTGCTACTACTGAAGAAAACACTTGGCCAACAAGAAAAGAAATACAGAAGTACAGTGATTGATGAATTCCTTATAATATTGTTGGTTAAACAAGGTTATATAGCCAGGTCTAAGTAATATGTAAACTTATGTGGATCCAGAATGAGTTAGACAATTTTCTTTTAAAGAATTCAGTTCTACTTCTGGATCTATTAAAACATTGGATAGGTATCACTTTGGCTTATACCTCGCCTTTCATAGCTCGTCATACGCAAACAGCTTAGCTCAGTGGAAAATGCAGCTTTGAAAAGGCTGGGATTTGTATGCTTTATTGTTCAATTATCTTAAAAGTGCTTTTGTCGCCCGCTGGTAAGTTGCTCTAAGCTTACTTTCGCCTATTGTCAGAGGTCATAGATACACGTAATGGAACAATAATGTAAGGCATATATATATCAAGGTTTTAATAAATCATTTCATTAATTTCATTCTCTATTACTGTATCTGCATAAGTTCCATGGTGGTTATTGGTGTTGGTATTTCATCATTTATATTTGGATTAAGCAGTAAAAAAATAGCGGAATATTGTCATTTCCAGCTCTGCTAGTTGCACATGCTATCTGCCAGGATGGCCTTTATCAATCACTATCTCATCTTGGACAGCAATGTCAGTGATGTATAATCTTGATACTTTATAGGTTTGTAAACTTTATATTTTCTTATTACTAAGTGAATATGCAAAGTTTTTTGTAAGATGACTACGTTATTTATAACATTTCCATAGAATTCTATGTAGGCCTGTTTATTTACGTGTACGTTTACGGGTAAAAACGAGCAAAATCGCTTTTATTGGAAGTGCCTGCTTCAAGATGACGGTGAAGTAGGTGCTTGCTTTGTTCGGCTGCAGTGTTTTCAAGTTTTGCCACACTGCTCTAAAGCTTCACTTTGTGTTCTTTGTCACTTGCTGATTATTGTGCAATGCATTTACGCTCACATCAGTCCATATATCAGTGATTAGAAGACCTAGTCTTTGTAATCCTAACGTTGTCTGATACAGTTTGACACACTTCATTATGTTTTGTGCTGTTATTTTTTGGCATTAGATGAAAAGAAGGAAGATTCTATTTATATACAAGGATTAGTGATATATGGGACATATTACAGTGCCTAGTACCTGGCATGCATACAATCAGTTCCACATACACTTATAAGTTACCCTATGTATGTAGATCCCTGTATTAAACGTGGAATAAAAAGTGAAGACGCATCTAAATTTCTTTGCATCTTTGCCTACGACAATGCATAAACGCAGTCTGAGAAAGCAATGTTGTTGCATGTTACAGTTTTCACCATTGAAGAGGTCGAAAATGAGAACTCTAATTTTCCAGACGGAAAAAGTTGAAGTGTTGGTGGAGTAAAAATGACTACAATTTTGTAATCACATTCCGCATCTGCATTTGCAAAATGAGAAATGTATTAACATTTATGCAATGCAAAGCTTCAAATGTGGCTCATCAGGTAAAATGGCCACATGAAGAGAAAATTAAAGTATTAAAACCTTTCCTGTAGGTTCTTCTTTAATGGTTTAATCTCGGTGTCAGTGAGGATATAACAGTAGTTAAAGGTTAATCTAGAAACAGGTATTGCGCTGATACCCCACTTCAATGATTTTCATGTTTAGGTCCTGGGGATTGGTTTCCATACCCTGTAATTTTCAACTTTGTTTCTCACAAACTGGTAAAACTTCAGCTAGGTGCTATCCCAATATCATATATTATCCTTAGCAGTAATGTAACACCCAAACTTAATGTTCCAAATGTTGTGCATAATGAAAGTAAAAACATCCATATACAGTTATATTAAGTACAAAATCATTAGCCAAACACCCTATGCCCATCAGCAATAATATTTAGCGTATCCTGGATAACTTTGTGATGACAGGAATCTTATTTTGCATTTAGTCCTTCCTTGCTGAGTGATGCCAGTGATAAAAGACTGTCCGTTCTCTGCAGGCAAAGAATCTGTCTATTTCGGCCAAGGCACATTCACGCGTCTCTGCTCCGCATCCCAGTGGATTTGACTCTCAGATCTAATGGGACTCGGCTACGGGAGCCTTCTCCAAAGCTTCGAGATTACAACAAATCCTAGCTATAGTCTGTCACGGTAGATTGCAAGGAGATTTTGAGCTTTTAAAACAAATACACAAGGCATTTGCTTCTCTTGCTCTTGGAGAGATTTGATCTCATCTGTTTTGATAACATGAGACTGCAGTGTTGCCAGGAATCAGAAATACCACCGCTATTGCCATGGTAATTTCAATCACTCAAAACAAAACAAAAAAGCTGTCGTCATAATCTTTTTCAGCTTGGTTGAGGGCTTTGTCAATGCTTGTATCTTTATTATTTATGCATTTATTTAGGTCAAGCCATATATCCAAGCAATGCTGCAGGTACAGTTGTTTTGTGGTGGAAGATATTTTCAGTGATTTCTTATTTTGGCATTTACAGTTTTAAACAGTTCGACCAAGCATTTATTAGTCTACAGGTCATGTTTATAGCTCAAAAATGCATTCATTTGAGAAACAGGCCATTGGAGATTAAGTCACATCAAGATAACAATTCATCAGAATTTTCCACCAGGAAAGTTACACAATTCACCTTTAAATACTTGTCAAGCACCTATATCTGGTTTGGCTTCATTAATTCAGTTGCATTTTAGCCGTGCTTTATCATTTTCAGTGGGATGATTTCATTGTTAACTGAAATTACGCCACAACATGCATGGGTTAAAAATCAGCATTGAACTTCAAATGTATAAATGCCGCATTCGGCTGATATATGTAAGTGATTCAGAGCTTTATGACAATGCACCAACTTTTTTTTCACTTTCTCATAACTATGCTTAGTTCCCAGCGATTGACACATGATTTCTGTTGTCTGAAAAAAACTGATATCGATTTTCATTAATATACATACATGTTATCTTCAACTACAGGTCCTAATTACAATAAAACTATGGTACGCTAATTTAAAAATAATTGATAGGAATAGTATACGTTTTTACAATCTGAATCTTTATTTCTGTAGTAGTCAACTAATGGCAAAGTAACTCATCCATAGTAATTGGTGTCATTTGGAAAGTACCTTGTAGGTTTAGCGATAATTGCACTCTGAGTACTGATGCAAATGGTTAGGTGGCCAAATAACAATAAACTTTAGCATTCTTTTCAGATGACACAAGTCCTCAATGTTTTCGCTGAGCCAAAGTGGCCTGTAATACGGTATACATTCATCTGTATCATGGTTTAGTCCATTTCAAAGTAAATCATACCACAGTTTCATTGCAGGCTTTCTGGGGTGAAGTCTCACCTCTCAAGCCTCAAACTGTCATTTTGTTTTCACAACCGGGATGCTGCATGTTTGCACATTTCAAGCTAGTTTATGAGATGTTTATGACTGTAACCGCATGAGCTGAGAGCGCGTGTTATCTGCAAATCACGGATGGATATCGTGATTACAGGGCCACTACTTTGGATCTCCAGCGAAACTGTAGGCTAACATTGAGTTTGTAAGTCATCTGGAAAAGCAAGTTTGTGTCATTTGGTGCAACATTATGCCCCGAGCACTTCACGTTACAGATATATCGCTTTAATCCATGTAATCTCCGGAATTGCTCTATAAATCACAAATTAAAGTACGCTGTTTACTTTCACCGAAATAAGGTTCAGATTGTAAAAACGTTTACTATTCCTTTAGTTTCTGCTTACAGATTATTGGTTCTAAGTAACAAATCTGAGTTGTACAATGTTGTTGTTTCCTTTGCCAGTGGAGCATCCTGAGCACGTCTCAGACAACTTCTGAAGGTTATGTAAAGTTGTATGACACCCCCCCCCTGATTATAGAGCCCACAGTGTAAAACAGGGGTTCCCAACCTTCCAGTGAGCTACCTTATAAAGTAAAATACAAGAGCTACCAATGCACGAAAGAAACTGAGCTAAATATAGTATTACTAGCAAGCTTTATGGTTTAAAAACATGTCTCATTATCCATTTATCAGTAGCA
Organism: Paratrypauchen microcephalus; assembly: GCA_036785185.1. Classification (NCBI taxonomy): domain Eukaryota; kingdom Metazoa; phylum Chordata; class Actinopteri; order Gobiiformes; family Gobiidae; genus Paratrypauchen; species Paratrypauchen microcephalus. The sequence goes on along the minus strand of JAVJIX010000225.1, from coordinate 1,305,817 downwards.
CCAACCCTATAGTCTGCACAATGATCCACTCCACAAATGGCAATAAAACAAATCTGGACTTATTATATTTTACGACAATATCTGTAATTCCTGGCGAGCTATTTCTAGAGAGATGGCACAGTGTTTCCCGAGGTTGGAGACTTCTGGTGCAAAAATGTGGCTAACTTCGTCAAGTATTTAATTTTTCAGTCAGCATGGTCACTTAGTGCCAGTGTGAGGCTTTGAGTAATCGGTGATTTATTTTCAGGATTCGGTGTACAGGTATGGCTGAAGGAGACAATATAATATTCCAAATATATTTACATCAACAGAAGGTTTCCAGGCAACTTCCAGACATCTGCAAAGGTTTTTACCTGCTTGTTTCTATGGGATATGGCTAGTTACTTGCCTGAAATGTCTCCACAGTATGACATTAAATATTCTGCATTTTAATAAATTACAAGGGTTTTATACCTTTATATTTCCTAGAATTTTCCATGGACAATAGCATAAAAGGAGAAATAATTGTCTAGTCAACTACCAAAAGTTTATACGAAACAAAAGGCTGCTTTCATCGAGTATTGTTCTGTTTGAGGGAGAGTAGATCGATCAATGATGGGATAATAGTTTTAGAGTTTGTTTAGAGTCTAATTTTAACATTGGCAAGGTCTACCAATATTATTACATTTTAAATAAATACATGAGATACATTAATTTTGATCATTTTCTGTTCCTAAAAAGTATTATTTGGAAAATATTTTCTAAATATAAATATTGATTTATTTATTGCGCTTGTCGGTGTACATGAATATTCCTTGTATAATCTAGGGATTTTTAAACATGAATGGTTTTCTAACTTGGGACTGATCGTCACTAAACGCTTATGGATCGTAGCCCTGTCGTTATCCCACTTTAATCTATAAATCAGTGGCATGTTTGAAAATGTGTCATAATTAAACTCCTAAAATATTTTTGGTATTCTTTGTAGTTGTTTTCTAAATGAGTAAAATAACAAGCTACAAAATCACATAGATTAAGTTTAGAGTCAAGATTTTGCCAATAGATGCAAATTTAGGTTAATCATTTGATCATTCTAATTTCAGTTATTTGAAAATATTTAAAATAATAGTTGATTTATTTTGTACTTCCTCTCCACATCCACGAATTTACATAATCTTAAAGATTATCTCAAAATAAATTATTTTTAAACATCCATAAACTGTTTTAGTATTAACTAGGGGATACACTGAAATAATATTGGTATCAGATATCACCACTGGTAAACTTTGCAACGCCATGTTGATTGGATATCAGTCTTCAGTTGATACCCTTTTAGTCTATAAAACTGGCGTAATATTGCTTCAAAATGTCTCATAATATATACCCATTATATATATGTGTGACGCATTGAGTGAATTCTCGACGCAGCTCACAGAACACGCACACATGGTATTTCTTCGCTGATTTTTTTGTTTGTTTTGTTTTGTCACCCAGAGTCTCAGTCTGGCTGAGGGCAGTGGCACAATCTCTGTGCCTTCAGCTCCGCCTTCCACCTCCTAGGCCCAGTTGGAGGAATGGGGTTTCACCCCCGCTGTTTCGGCCAGTCTGATAGAGAAGGTGCTGATCTGTCAAACTCAAGCGGTGAGCTATTGACAGACGGAAAGCTTTGTCTGCAGCTTCCGTGTGTTGCTGCATCGCTTCCTCATCTCGAGGTCCTAGTCCTTGGTTTAGGTCCTTGACGTTAGTTACTTGTTTATCCTACGGTCTTGGTCTAAGTTCTGGTTTAGTCTTGGTTGAATTCCATTGCCTTGGTTTAGTCTTGGCCTAGTCCTTGAGCTTCAGGTCTTGTTATAGTCCTGGCTTAGTCTTTATTTAGTCTTAGTTTAGTCCTGGCTTAGCCCTTGCCAGGCCCTGGCCTAGTCCTGGGTTTAGTCCTTGTTTTAGTCTTGGTTTATTCTATGTAGATGAATTTTTGTGAATTTGGTTTACAGCTGTAGCCAATGTAACGGATATTTCCTGTATTGGGGCCTGAGCACATGTAGTTGTGCTCATGGGATTTTCACGTATGTAAAAATTACAGAATGCTATTTGAGCATGAATGGAGCACTGCACGTTACGGGAAAAAAAAGAAAATTTACCCTCGCCATTTCATGCCATATTTAATTCAAGCTTCAAAAACTTTGAGATTCCTGTGGTATAAAATTGTTCTTTGTAGTTACTTTAAATTAGTAAATAACAGTTACAAACAGTTTGTTTTCATTTATTGCAATTTATATGTTCCTAGTATCGTTGGAGGTCGTGGGCATGTGCTACCAGAACTGAAGAAGTTCTTCTCTGATTTTCGAAAGCTGACCAAACAAACTTTGTCTCAGTTGACATAATTGAATTTCTTCTGATTCTACCTTGAACGAATAATTTTCACTATCCATGGACACAACTTAGTATGGTGGTATTAAACCTTCTATCTTCATGAAACCAAAATCCAGGCTACCAAAGCTACAGGTCAGATCTGAGGAGATTTATCTGCCACAAATAAATGCCTGTTTTTTTTAGGTACTTTGAGTAATAAATTGTACCACCTGTGAGCGTTGAATAAAATGTAGAGTTAGCGCACGTCATACTGCGGAATCATTTCAGGTGACCCAACTCCTAATCGAAAAGTTACTGTTGAAACCACATTCTATTGTCTCCAATATATGTTGTAGTAATAGAATCAGAGACTGAATATACTGAATATCTAGGCCTAGTTTGAAATTTCAGTATCAGTGACAAAACTAGAATGATACAACTCTTTTTTTCCTGTAGTGTATGTGTGTATTTATTTGTTTCATGGACTTCTGACTACCACATGATGAGGCGCTCACACGATATGTGAACTATAGCTTATGGGGACTCAAGTCTCCACACTCTCCTCTAAACATTGTGATCTGAGGTTGTTACAATTTTTACCGAATACGGAATGAGCCAGACATATGGAGGTTAATGGGTGGTGAATACAAAGATACAAGATACCGCGTATTTGGTGCAGATATACACCACATTTTCTGGTGGTTATTTTTTAAGTGACACATGTGACAGGCCGTGGCGCTTGCATGGTTTGTAGTCCGTCATCTGTTTGTTTCTATGGAGATGTCATTACTTCGGCTTGAAATGTTCCACAGTATGATTACTTCAAGACTCTAGACTGAGGCCAGTGTTAAAGACTCCCATGACATGGTATTTCTGCATGGCTTTTATATTTTTATTCTTTAATGGTTCCCTTAATACTGTAAATGAATCTCTTCTTCAAATCAACACTCAGTGCATGAGAAACAAGAGGCATTTAGGTGATATAGTTTTTTCTCCCTCTTGAACACCCTAGTGAGCCGGCGCAGCCATGCATATGTAAATGAGGAGAGGGCATTGAGCCTATAGTAGAGGGAAAATTCAAGCGCTTCAGCTGATTCATTTCTGCAGGGCCTTTGAGTACGAGGAGAGATTTTCGCATGTCTAAAAATAAACACATTTTCACAGAAAATAAAATTAAACCACTGTTGTGTCAGCAGAGGCCGGCTTCCAGGAAAGTACTGAAGTGGTTCAGCAACAAAACGCATTTTCGCATTGCATCTACATTCTCCCAAGAGTTCAAATGCTTCGTATGTAGCGTGCCAGACGGGGGTGGAACTGCAGATTTGTTCTTTTTTTTTGATCTGATCGCTTGGCAGTTTTTGTTTTCAGCGCTTCGCTTTGAGCTCTGATTTTGTAAAACGAGAAAGGATCGCAAATGCTCAGTTAACTTTAGACATTTTCAATTTTTAGCCATGGGTCTCGATCAGGTATAATATCCTCAGAGTGAAAATTTCATGGCCATTGGGACCTTAAAGGCAGGCTATTTCTGCAGTCCAAGGAAAATACAGGTACTGGGTGAACTGTGCAAATATCAGGGGAATAAACACAACTAAAATGAAAAACAGCATATTATTATTTTAGGATCGCTTTTTTTTTTGGTTTAAGTGCTTGCCCCTTCTTCCCTTTTTTTCCCCCTTCTCTCTTTTTTCTTATTTTCAAATCCACCATTTTAATAACATGTCAAATCCAGATATATAGATAATAAAAAGAGAGAAAGGGGAAAAAGAAGGGAAAGAGGAAAGGAAACAGAAATACTTTAACTCTTACTTAAAGCCAAAAAAAAAAAAAAAGCCTAAAATAATAATATGCTTTTGTTTTTTCATTTTGGTTGTGTTTATTCCCCTGATAAATATGTGTTCTTGTACACTGCGCGGGCTTGCATCTCCACAAACCTGCCTCTTGTTTGCTCTACTTGTTTCCTTGGACAAAGTTGTTGCTTTGGCTATAATGTTCCAAGTAACACCTCCAGAAAGTTTCATACTGTACCTTTAAAGGTCCCATGGCATGAAATTTTCACTTTCTGAGGTTTTTGAACGTTAATGTGAGCTCCCCTACCCTGTTTAGGACCCCCCCATGGCTAAAAGTTGCGAAATGTCTAAACTGAGCATTTGCGATCCTTTTCTGCGTTACAAAAAATCAGAGCTCAAACGGGCGATTTTGAACAAGGCACCTTATTGACGTCAGATCGAAAAAAGAAATGCAAATGCAGTTCCACCCCCGTCTGTCTGTACTCAGCGTCTCTGTAAATCACGCCCAGAGAGTTTGGACTGCGAATGCGCTAGGCAATGCGAAATGCGTTTTTTTATTTGCCTGGAGCCACGTCCGAGTGTTTCTAGGCTCGGAAGTCCTTTATCTGAGCCTCTGGACCTTTGAACAGCAGTGGTTTAATTTTATTTTCTGTGGAAATGTGTTTATTTTTGGAACGCTTCAAATCTCTCCCCCCGTGCAAAGACACGGAAATGAATCAGCTGAGAGCTAGAGCGGAGAGTTTGGCCACGCCCCCACCCTCTACTATAGGCCAGCTCTTTTCTCCTCATTTGCATTCAAGCAACAACGCCCATTATAGGGTGTTCAGAGAGAGAAAAAATACTCTTTCTCATCTTATCTCTGTTTCTCATGCACTGAGTGTTGATTTTGAAGAAGGATTCATTTACAGTATTAGGGAACCATTAAGGAGCCATATAAAAGCATCAAGAAGTACCATGTCATGGGATCTTTAACACTGGCTTACCTCTGACAGTCTCGTCTTAATGTCATACTGTGGAACATTCCAGGCGAAGCAATGACATCTCCATAGAAACAAACAGGTGACGGACCCACAAACAAAAAGTTACAAAGCGCACCTTTACGGCTGATACGCAAAAAAGTGCAAATATTGGTCTGATATATCTGCACCAGAAAGGTCACGCGGTGCATCTTTAAAAACAACCCCATTTTATCTTTGTATTCCTCACCCATTATCTTTGTGAAAACGCACTCCGTATTCTGTCGGTATTAAAAATTGTAGGTAATTGCTCTCGCCTCAGAAATCTGTGTTTAGAGGAGAGTCTGTGGAGACTTGAGTCCCCATAAATGCCCAGGATTTTATAATTCACATATCGTGGAGGCGCCTCCGTCGTAGTGACAGTCAGAGTCCGTGAAATCAAATAAATACACACATATTACACAAACAAAGGAGAAAAAAAGGAGTTGTATCGACTAGTTTTGTCACGATACTGAAATTTCAAACTTGAATTCGATGCTAAGGAATAGACTTGATATTCAGTACTGATTCTGATACTACAATGAGTAAAAAATATATATTTAGACAATAGAATGTGGTTTTCAACATTTAAGGTGCATTGTGTAGCTTTTCGATTAGGGGTTCGTCACCTGAATGTTCCACAGTGTGACATTAAACAGCTCTACTTTACATTTATTCAATCACAGGTGGTTTTATTACTCAAAAGTACCTAAAAAAAACAGGCATTTTGACTGTGAACGGGGTCGCCTCTCCTCAGATCTGACCTGTAACTTGGCCTGGTTTGGTTTTCATGAAGATAGAAAGGTTTAATACCATACAGAGTTGTGTCCATGGATGCGTGAAGAGTCCCTCAGTCGTCCAGGTAGAATCCATGATAAAAGAAGAAATTCAATTTGTCAACTGGACAAAGTTTGTTTGGTCGAAAACGTTTCGCCGCTCATCCGAGAGGCTTCTTCAGTTCTGGTACTTTGCTGGTACCCGATATCAACCGATACTAGGGCATATAAACATAAACAGTAAATGGTAAACTGTTTGTAACTGTTATTTATAATTTAAAGTAACTACAAAACAGTTTTATATTACAGGGCTCTCAAGTTTTGAGCGGGGTCGTGCGTTGCGTGAGACTGTGTAATTTCCGAGGAGTGAAATTTTTTTCCCGAGGAGCGGGGGGGGGGGGCGTGCGAGTGAAAAAATTTTCCCGTCGTGCTCAAATAAAACATTCTATTATTTTTACATACGTGAAAAGTCCATGAGGAACTTTAATACATGTGTCAATTTAAACAGGAAATATCCGTTATTGGCTACAGCTGTAGGCCAAATATCGGATACCTATTGATTACAAAAATTCATCTACATAGAATACCAAGACTAAGCCAGGACTAAACCAAGACTAAACCAGGACTAAACCAAGACTAAGCCAGGACTAAACCAAGACTAAGCCAGGACTAAACCAAGACTAAGCCAGGACTAAACCAAGACTAAACCAGGACTAAACCAAGACTAAACCAAGACTAAACCAGGACTAAACCAAGACTAAACCAGGACTAGACCAAGACTAAACCAGGACTAAACAAGGACTAAACCAGGACTAGATCAGGACCAAACCAGGACCGGTCCGGGGAGTGACTCACCTGTTCGGAGCTGCAGGTCGCTCCGTGTGTCCGCAGCACAGCCGGTACAGTACACCGGGCTCCGAGCGCCTTTCCCAGCTCACCGCGGGCTGAGGGTCCGCTGACAGACCGGGGGAGAGGAGGAGACAGCGGGGGAGACACGGGGACACCCGCTAACTGAGATTTTTTTCCGGGGAGTGGGGCGAGGAGGAGGGGGGGGAGTTTTTTTTGCTGAAAACGCGCGGTGCCTGCATAAACTGAGCCACACAGACCGATTTTCTGGGCACCAAAACAAAACAAACAAACAAAAAAATCAGCGTGAGAAATGCCATGTGTGGCGTGTGAGCCTGTGAACACGTCGAATTGCGTGCGTCACACTCTCAATGCGTGAGACTTGAGAGCCCTGTATTATGAGACATTTTGAGCCAATATTACACCAGTTTATAGACTAAAAAAGGATATCAACTGAACTGATATCCAATCCATGAAAACGTTCGTTACCAGTGGTGATATCTGATACCAATATTGTTTCAGTGTATCCCTAGTTAGTACTAAAACTGGTTTATGGATGTTTAAAAATAATTTATTTTGAGATAATCTTTCGTTATTATCGTGTAATTATGCAGAGGAGTAAAATAAATCAATATTTATTTTAGAAATATTTTCAAATAATATTTTTGGGGGGTAAGAATGATCAAAATTGGCCCTAAAATTTGCCCCCAAACATTGGCAGATCTTAACATTTAGACTCTAAACAATCTATGTGTTTTGTAGCTGTTATTTATCATTTAAAGTAACTACAAAAGAGCTTTAAAAATATTACAAGTTTAATATTATGACACATTTTCAAACAATATTACACCAGTTTATAGATTAAAGTGGGATAGCGACAGAACCGATATCCGATCCATGAAAACGTTTGATATCGTTGGTGACATCCGATCCCAGTATTGTATCGATGTATCCCTAGTTAGTACCAGGGTTATGGATGTTTAAAAATATTTTTTTTAAAGATAATCTTCATGTAATTATGCAGCGCAATAAAATAAATCAATATTTATGTTAGAAATATTTTCAAATAATACTTTTTGGGTTGAAAAATGATCAAAATTGGCCCTAAAAATGTATTATTTAAAAAAATGTATTAAAATTTGCCCAAAAACATTGGTAGATCTTAATGATTAGACTCTAAACAAACTCTAAAAAACCTATTATTATCATTGATCGATCTACTCCTCCTCAAACCAGAACTGAAGAAGCCTCTCGGATGAGCGGCGAAACGTTTTCGACCAATCAAACTTTGTCCAGTTGACAAATTGAATTTCTCCTTTTATCTTGTGTCCATGGAGATATTCTAGGGAAATATAAAGGTATAAAACCACTTGTAATTTAATAAATGTAGAATGTTTAATGTCATACTGTGGAACATTTCAGGCAGAGCAGCTACATATCCATAGAAACAAGCAGGTAAAGACCTTGCAGATGGTCTGGAAGTTGCCTTGACCCCTTCTGTTGATGTAGCTATATTTGGAATATTATATTGTCTCCTTTTCAACCCTTATAGCCAGAAGACGAATCCTGTGAGAATGGAAATCACCGATTACTCCAAAAGCCTCACACTGGCTAAGTGACCTCTTGTCGTTTTTTGACCTTGAAAAAATTAAATATGACTTGAGGGGCCAACCACCTAAATTTTACACCAGGGGTCTCCAACCTGTAGCTCGGGAGCTGCCGGTAGCTCTCCGCCCCCTTCTAAGTAGCTCGCCAAGGGATTTCTGAATTCTGTGTCGTGCATAATAAGTCAAATTTGTTTTATTACCATTGTGAATGAATCATTCTGAGGCCTAAGTTGGTGCACCGATAAATGGATAATGGTTTATGTTTTAAACCATAAGGCTTGCTGTGGCTCTTATATTTACTCAGTTTCTTTGCGACTGCTGAAATTGGTAGCTCTTTGGCATTTTTGTTTTATAAAGGTAGCTCACTGGAGAAAAAAGGTTGGAGACCCCTGTTTTACACTGTGTGGGGCTCTATAATCAAATATACAATATAACTTTATAACCTACTCAAGAAGTTGTCATGGCAAATTCCGATTAAGCATATGCCTTCTAGCTCAGGATGCTTCCACTGATACAAAAGGAAAAAAAACAACAACATTTGTACAACTCAGATTGTTACTTAGAGATAATCTGTAAAAGCAGAAACTTAAAGGAATAGTAACGTTTTTTTACAATCTGAACCTTATTTCGGTAGTAAACAACGTACTTTGGTGTGATTTGGAGCAATTCCGGAGATTTTGTAGTTAAGCGATATCTGTAACGTGAGTGCTCGGGGCATAATGTTGCACCAAATGACACAAACTTTAGCACTTTCAGATGACACAAGCTCAATGTTAGCCTACAGTTTCGCTGGAGTCCAAAGTGGCCTGTAATACGATATCCATCCGTGATTTGCAGATAACACGACGCTCTCAGCTCTCGGTTACAGTCATAAACATCTCCGCTTGAGAAAACCCGAAATGGTGCAAACATGCATTTATCCCGGTTGTGAAAACAAAATGACAGTTTGGACGAAGTTGAGTTTTCACAGGCTTCCTCGTCACAATCCGGAGTTATTGAAGCTGTGGCTAGTTGCTTTGAGAATGGACCCAAACACGAAACCACGAATGGATATCGTATTACAGGCCACTTTTGACTCCAGCGAAACATTGAGCTTGTGTCATCTGAAAAGTGCTAAAGTTTGTGTTATTTGGTGACCACAACCATTTGCATCGAGCACTCACGTTACGGATATCGCTAAACTACAAAATCTCCGGAATTGCTCCAAATGACACCAAAGTACTATGGATGAGTTACTCGCGTTGTTTTACTACCGAAATAAGGTTCAGATTGTAAAAAACATTACTATTCCTATCCAAGTATTTTAAATTGGCGTGCCATAGATTTCTTTAATAAATACTGTAGTTGAAAGGTCTTTGTAGTATTATTGTAGTAATGAAAGTCGATATCTGTGTCTTTGTAGGACCTGGGTGGCGGAGGGTGGGTGATCGGGCGAATGGGTGCTTGGGGCGGTGGTTTAAGTTTTATGGGGGGAAAAAGGGGGGAAAAAAAAAAAAGTTGGTCGATGTCATACGCTTCCTGAATCACTTTACATATCCGAATGCATCATTTTACATACATTGAAGTTCAATGCGTTTTAACCCATCATGTTGTGGCGTAATTTCAGTTTCTTCAATGAAATCGTCCCACTGAAGTATTAAAAACGGCTTCGTGCAGCAATTAATGAAACCAAACCAGATATCGACCTTGACAGGGTATTTAAAGGTGCATTGTGTAACTTTTCTGGTGGAGGGTCTGTCAAATTCTTTTCTTGATGGTGATGTTATTGCTTTATCTGGAATGTTTCTCAAATGCCTGTTTTGAATGCATTTTTGAGCTATAAAATGACCTGTAGTTTAATAAATGTACAGTCGAGCTGTTTAAAACTGTAAAAAATGTAAATAAGTCACAAAACTTCTTCCACCACAAAAAACTGTACCTTTTTTCTGTACATTGCTTGGACTTAATAACTTGACCTTATAAATAAATACATAAATAATAAAGATACAAGCAGGTGACAAACCCTCAACCAAAGAGAGACTGAAAAGATTATGACGACTTTTTTTTGTTTTTGTTTTGAATTGTTAATTACCATGGCAACAGCGGTGGTTTTTCATGACTCTGAAAACACTGCAGTCTCGTGTTTTATCCAAAGCAGTGGGTCAAAATCCTCTCCAAGAGCAGAGTAAGCGCTGTTGTATTTGTTTTAAAAGCTCAAAAATCTCCTTGAATACCGTGACGGACTATAGCTAGGTTTGGTTGTAAATCTCGAGCTTTGGAGAAGGCTCCCGTAGAGCGGAGGATCCCATTAGATCTGAGAGTCAAATCTATAGGATAAGGAGCCGGGTCGGACAGGGGACGTGAATGTGCAGCGAGCCAGAAAAGCGCAGGCTGGAGCAGATTCAGCACTTTTACAAGAGGAGGTAAAACGGACCGTCTTTTATCACTCGCGCCACTTTCAACCTTGCGGGCGTCTCCGAATAAAAGGAAGGACTCGTAAAATGGGATTACAATCATCTGGAAGTTCAGAGGAATCCAGGACTACGCTAAATATTATTCGTGCTGATGGGTGCTTTGTACAGGGTGACTTTGTGGTTTACAACGTGTACTTTAACCTTTATATGGATGTTTTACTTTCATTATGCACAACCGATTTGTAAGGGACATAAGGTTAAAGTGGTTTGAGGTTGTTTTTTTTTAATTACTGCTTTGTTCTTGGGATAGCACCTGTAGTAGATATTTATTGTGGTTTTACACCAGTTTGTGAAGCAAAGTTGAAAATTACAGGGAGTAGAGCCAATCCCCAGGACCTAAACATGGCCGGCTGTTGAAGTGGGGTCCGAGCGCCGTGGCACATGTTTCTAGATTAACCTTTAGCTGCTGTTATGTCCTCCATATGACACCGAGTTAAACCATTAAAGAAGAACCACAGGAGAAGGTTTTGTACTTTAATTTTCCTCTTCAGGTGGCCATTTTGCCTGATGAAGGCCTAGGGCCGAAACGTTGCATGTCTTAATACATTTCTCATTTTGCAAGTAAGACGGAGTGCGAGATTGTTTTCTTCTCGTGTGTTTTGCTCCCTCGCCTCCAACGCACCCGTCTGAAGAGATTGAAGTGCGAAGTTCTCATTTTTCGACCTCTTCAGATGGTGAAAACTGTAACATGCAACAACATTGCTCTCAGACTACGTTTATACGATGACGGTCTGAACAGAAGATGCAAAAGTGGCGTTGCGTCTTCACTTTTTATTCCACGTTTAGTGTTTTCGGGATCTGCATGCATAGGGTGACGCAAAAGTGTGTGGAACTCGATTGTGTATGCATGCCAGGCGGCTAGGTGGCGCTGTGATACATTATCACTATGTCCGCGCGCATGCGTAGAATCTTCCTTCTTCTCATCTGCGCCACGAAAAGCAAAACAAAACATGGCTACCGGTGTGGTCAGACGAAGAAGTTCAACTATTGCTTCAGACCACGTTAGATTACAAAGACTGGAGTCTTCCCAAACAAAGTACACTGATATATGGACCGATGTGACGTAAACACGTACACAATGTCAGCAGATTTGACCAGAGTTTTGCGTCTTGGGCAGTGTAGACGAAAACACTACGGCGGAGCGTTTTAAGCCCACAAAACGTCTTCACCGTCTAAACGAAAGGCACTTCCGATAAACGATTTTGTCGTTTTTACCCGTAAGCGTTCTCGTGTAAACAGGCCCATAGAATCTGCGCCGAATGCGACACAAAAACAAAGTACTTTCATCTTATATAAAACTTTGCATATTCACTTAGTAATAGAAAAATATAAAGTTTACAAACTTATAAAGGTATCAAGATACTCACGACATTGCTGATTTGAGCTCCAAGGTGGATAGTGATTGATAAGGCCATCCTGACAGATCGCATGTGCAACCGGAAACTGGCAAACTGGAAGTGACAATATTCCGCTATTTTTTTTCTTAATCCAAACCATAAATGCGATGAAATACCCTTGAAAAATACCTGTAAACCACCATGGAACCTATCTGAGATGTGTAATACATTAATGAAATGAAATTAATGAAATGATTTATTAAAGGCAACACAGCTGCTGTGCCCGGTGTCTCTCTTGCCCATTGACCATTTGCGTGTATCACATGACCTCTCTGACCAATGAGAGCGAGAGTAGCTAGAGCAGAGCCGAAGCGAGCGATTAAAAAGCACTTTTTAAGATAATTGAACAATCGCCACAAAATCCAACCCTTTTCAAAGCTGCACATGCCCTGCCAGCCGAACACAAGCTGTTTGCGATTATGTTGAGCTTTATGAGAAAAAAACGGAGCTAAGCCAAGTGATACCCTATCCAGTATTTTAATAGATCCAGAGTAGAGCTGAATTCTAAAAAGGAATTGTCCTATCCATTCGGGATCTAGGGAAAATTTACACATAAGGGACAATGACAGGATTTGGCCCTTGTTTAGTAACAGTATTATAAAATTCATCAATCACTGGTATATACATTTCTTTTTCTTGTTAGTGTTTTCTTCAGTAAGTATTTGTTTGCTACAGTAGTGACATTTAGAATCTCCTGGTCTAAGTCCACATGCACGAAATCAAAAGGAATCTCAGTGTCAAAAATATCGTAAAATATCTGATGGAGCTTTTGACAGAAAAGTATGATTTTTGGGCATGCCCAGAATAGATGATAATGGACTCCAAACAACCACACACTCCCCAGCGGGCAGATGCTACATTTTGGTGGCTTTTTTGAGTCCTGGGGTAATACAAAAAAGAAAAAAAAAAAGTTTCCATCTGAATTCCCTCCAAGTTGTTGAACATGTTTTCCACTGCATTTTACACAACAGTTCACCATCCTTGGCATCGTCTACTGAGCCCATTTCTTCACCTCATTTTCACACTTTAAAAAACGAACCGTGTTGTAAAACTCCAAAGATACAGCTCTGGGAAGAAAAAAAAAAAAAAGAGACCACTGCATTTTTTTCTGAAATCAGCATCTCTACATGTTAAAGGTCCAGTGTGTAGGATTCGTGGCGCATAGGTGGATAGTGGCTATGGCACTTCCTGTTTTAGCTACGGCAAACCTCAAGGGTCACCCGGACGTGCCGTAGCGGACAGCTCGCGTACCCGCGCGAGCCCTCCCGTTCACTGTTTTTTTTTTCTTTTCGCATGAAAACACACATTGTACATGTACCATGACAATCTACATATCAAATGAAACCTTACAGTCTCCTCTTTTTGACTATGCAATTCATTTCCCGGCACAAAGCTTTTATACGGAAAAGCACAAAACGAGGTTTGTTACTTAGCTTACCTTTGAAGGCTCTGCACAGGTCAAACTCTGTATTTCACCACAAGCTTGGTATCAATCTGTCCGTAAGGATCCAGCGAATAAAATCCAGTAAAACAATTTAGTCCAAAACACATGTTAGATCCATTACGACGTGTGATAACCATACAGACTGAAATATGACTCAAATATGACCCGAAGATATGACCCGAAGACTCAAACAAAAATGTTCCTTTTGCCTAAACACATACCTATAAGTAGTAAAATCAGAAAAACTGATAATTTTGCAGTGGTTTCTTATTTTTTTCCAGAGCTGTATTCCAAAACCACATTGTAGAACCCTTTTCACCGTCTTCCCTCTCTCTTCCTCTCTCAGGTATTTCATGGAGGAGAGTGAGGAGGAGCAGTTGTTCAGCATAAACGAGAGCAGTGGGGTTATCAGGACCACGCGCCCTCTGGACCGCGAGGACAGGCCCTGGCTCAACGTCACCGTGATGGCGGCGGAGGTTGGTAAGTAAAGACCCCCCGTGAAGCCTACGCACCCTCCACTGAGAAGAACAAGAGCTTTAGTCAATAAGGCTACGCAGGTTTTGTCGAGCAATTCTGGTATTTTTTCCAGATCTGATTTTAACGTAGGGACTGTTCACATTGCAAATAAAATGTGACTCGAATCAGGCTTAGAGTGTGAACCCAGCAGCTGTGTGCCTGTGCATGTGCAGAAGGGCTGTTGTAGCATTCTGAGAGCAGTGAGTGAGCATTATTTTTCAGTATGCACGAAGCAAAAATATGTTTTCTTTTACCATAAATGGGCAAAAGTGGATATTTTGTCTTTTTCGTACTCTTTCCGACAATACTAAATCAGTTTAAAACAACCTTTTTTTTTAACCGAGATCTACTTTTGAGGTTGATGGTGTGCCGAGATCTACCAAGGGGGAGGGGGGGTTTAGTCCTGGTTTAGTCCTGGTTTAAGTCCTAGTTTAGTCCTGTCTAAGTCCTGGTTTAGTCCTGGTTTAGCCCTGGTTTAGTCCTGGTTTAATCCTGTTTTAGCCATGTTTTAGTCTTGTTTTAATTTGCGTGTCCACGTGTATTCACGTATGCACGTATATGGAAGGAACCGACCGCACTTTGTACACGAGCTCCGGAGAAACAGACCTGTCCCGAACGTCTCTCGAACGTGTCATGTGTCCAGGTGGAAGTTAAAAGTCCATTTTCACAAATGTTCTTCTCGTCGTGCGAAAATAGTATATGAACTCTGTGTCAGTGAAGCGGCGAAGCACGTAGCAATCCCACTACTCTTGTCTGCAACTCCGCACCAACACATTAATTTCTACAGACGGTGCTGCCACTGCCCCACAAAACGACGTGGCCAAAAACCTTGTCCTTCTCTTTCTCCGTCTCCTCCTTAAAACAAATAAGCTGTACATGTTCTGGCTCCGGTACGACAGCAACTTTAGGTTACTTCTATAAACATTGAGCACGCTCGTTGCACGTGACGTCGTTGTGTCCTTCAAGGCCCATGCGGGACACTTTTGGGGTGTTTAAAATTCACATTGGAGATCACATACAAGTCGTATTTAATTGGAAATGTAAACAACCTCGCAAAAAAATCGGATTTTCCCAAGAAATCGGAATTGAGCATTAAGCCCTGCAGTCTGAACATAGCCATACGCGATCGACTGACACTCAGCCCGCGATCGACTGGTAGCACACGGTTGACCGGTTGGGCACTCCTGGTTTAAAACCTCACTGTATGTATGGGACAACAGCAGAAAGGAGATGGTAGAGAGTGGGTTAATTGTTTGTTTAATTTGCACTTTCTTCATGGAGACCAAACCAGACCAAGTTCCAGGTCAGATCTGTGGAGAGGCGACCCCGCTCACAATCAGCATGCCTGTTTTTCTACGTATTTTTGAGCTCTAAATCCACCTGTAATAGAATAAATGTAACGTAGAGCTGTTTAATGTCATATGGCGGAACATTTCAGGCAGAGCAGCTACGTATCCATAGAAACAAGCAGGTGATGGACCTCCAACCAAACAGTTACATAGTGCACCTTTAAGCTTTTGAAAAGATTATTACAAATTACATTTTGAATTGTTAATTACCATGGCAACAGTGATGATTTTTCATTACTTTGAAAGTAAGGATTTGTATGGGACAACAGCCGAAAGAAGAAGGTAGAGAGTGGATTAGCTGAAGATTTGGGAGTGAATTTGCTTTGCATTTTAAAGAGGGGCTATTATGCAGAGGTTTTGAATTATGTAGTTCAGGGACACTTTCTTTTTGTCTGCGGCTTTCTGCTGGATGTGGTCATCTCAGACGTAAATACCGTACGACTGTTTGCCTCGAGATGTTCAATTATTCGCATATCCTGCCACTGTCTTTCGGCAGCTAAAGAATCCGATCACATTCTGTACATAAGCTCTGGAGAAAGTTTCTGGCTACATGAACATGTCCCGAGGAAAGAGTTCTCCTTCCTTCTTATGCAGCATTTACAGTCAAAGTTAAGGATTTACGGAGAGTTACGGAGTGCAGTCATCTTCAGAATCAGAGGTGAGATCGGTGTCCGGTTTATCAATGAAGTTCTGCCATACATCTGCACTAAAACAGCCACGATTCAGCTCATCCGCAATACATTACATGCAGCTATGCAGCTTAAAGACATAATGCTTTTTTTTTTTTTTATGTTAATCTGTATGGCTTCCCCTTCAACAGTGTCCTGAGATTAACACTGACTTACCCATGACACCGCGATGTGATCCCGGTTCTCCTCCGGTAACATAGCTTGTAAACGTAGTTCCGGTAAGTTCGTGGGGACATTTAATAAAGCTTGTTTTTCCGCCTCAAAACAACATTTGTCCGAAAAGTGATATTTGCGTCCCAGACAGTTGTCCGCTAAAAAATCAGCAACGTATTTCACATTTGCATATTTCGTCTCTCGATTCGTATCAATGCGCCCACGTTAGCTCTGCTAGCATGTTCACTTGTAAACTTTGCTTACGGCAGACCGCATCCGCCGTACACATCCGCTAAAGAGTCGAGAGAGAAAATATGTGAATGCAAAATTTTTTCAGACAACTGTCTGGGACGGAAATATATATCACTTTTTGGACAAATGTTGTTTTACTAAGAAAAACAAGCTTTATTTCCTGTCCGCGCGAACTTACCGGACCTAATTACGTGAGCTCCAGAACCCGAGCAGAACCGGGTTGAGACGAGACTGTCAGAGGTAAGCCAGTGTTACCGCACAACACTTTTAGAAGGAAACCCATACAGATTAACATAAAAAAAAAAGCACTATCCCTTTAAGTAGCCACGAGGTTTGTTGCTAGCACACAGCTGATTGGCGGAAAAAGAAAACAAAAGAGTGCTAATCATCACGTGATTGGCCAGTAGCACCAGTATGGTAACTATGGTAATTTACACACACCCCGATTCTTTCCGAAAAACTAGCCAATTTCAAAAACAAAATGGTTTTAAAGCAACTAATGCTGTTATCTGAAAGATGGAGTGGCTTCTTCATGATCTCAACTCGCACATTTGGCAAAAACACAAAAATCAGTAATTTTGGAGAAAAACTAAAACTAAAAATGCTTCTAACGTGATTTTCTCCTGTTTGCTCTGAGTGACTTGTGACGGGTTTTGCCGTGGTCGGTCACATAGTATGTCTTCTGGGCATGTTTGAGTAATTTTGCGAATTCTGGGAGGTCCTAATCCACGGGTCTCCAACCTGTAGCTTGGGAGCTACCAGTACCTCTCCACCCCCTTCCAAACAGCTCGTCAAGGGATTTCTAAAGTACTCATATTGTGCTTATTAAGTCAAATTTGACTAATTAAATGCCTTTACCACTGTACATATATCATTTTGTACACTAATAAATGGTTTATGACAATGGTTTATGTTTTATAGGTATCTACGTGTACCTCATCTAAGGCTTGCTGTGGCTTTTTTATTTGCTCACTATCTTGTGACCACTAAAACTAGTAGCTCTCTGGTGTTTTCATTTTGTGAAACGTGAGGAAAAAGGTTGGAGACCCCCCTGCCCTAACCGAACCTTTCTTACGGTGAGAAGTAAAAACCTAACCAAAGCTCAGCTCATGCTCCTGCGCGACAATTTTTCGTAAAAATACAACAGCGTGATACATAAACAACACACTACGACTTCACAAACCTGATGCGATGTGTGCGTCGTTAGCAAAATACAAGCTGATTGTGTTGTGGTAACGAAGGGGAAGCGACTAAATACTCCCGTTTTAACATAATACACTGTTTTCTAGTACCTCTCTGTATAAATAGTTGTTTCAGGATGAATTTGTGTGCAGGTGTAGTCTTGTGAGTGCACTTTGGGTCAGATACACAGAGATACTGAGTTGTATTGAGAGCTTTTGCCACTCCCCCCTTTAAGTCCGCTAATTGATCTGCAGGACATGTCTTTAGCGGAGGAAACGACTTACTTTAGCTGCCGCCCCACTCCTGAGTCTGTTTACAAGCCACAAGCGAGCTCTTTAAGGCCAATCGGAATTAACTGTGGGGAAAGACTTACCAGCGATTTAATATTTAATTAGGAAATGTCAAAACACATGCACCGCTAAATAACACTCTCTCGGAGCACAGGCACGAGAAGTCAATTTATGCGAACAAGAAAACAGGAAACAGATGGCGAAACAAGTAATATGAACAGGGAGATGTGGGGCTTTTAAATGTTGTTTCCTCTCGTTTTATTCAGTTTAAAGGTGCATTGTGTAATATTTCTGGTGGAGAGATGGTTCACAGTGTGGTAATAAGCATTTCTGTCTTCATGAAACCAAACCAGACCAAGTTACAGGTCAGGACTGTGGAGAGGCGACCCCATTCACAGTCAAAATGTCTGTTTTTCTAGGTATTTTTGAGCAATGAAACCACTCTAATTGAAAAATGTAGGGTGGATCTATTTTATTTTTTTTATTTATTCTTTATTTCAGGCATAAATATATAGAAATAAAGAAAAAAAAACAGGATAAAAAATATGCAAATATCCAAATTAGTTCATTAAAAACTATGTCGAATATTGTACTGTGGAACATTCCAGGCAGAGTAATGACATAGTATCCATAGAAACAAGCAGGTGACGGATCCTCCACCATAAAAGTTACACAATGCACCTTTAACTAATAACAGATACTGATTTTATACAACTGAAGGGTGTGATAAATGGTAAAATGTCTTCTTTAAAAAAAAAAAAAATTCAGATAGTAGAGTTAAATTGTCTTTTGTGTTGGGACCTTGGACGACTGAGGATTACACAGTCTTTTTTATTTTATTTTATTATTTTAGATTTTAATAGGCACTTATCACTTTTCATAGATCTGATGCATTGTGTGGAACTGCCTTCACTTAATGTCATTGTTAGTACTGGATATTTTTCTGTTTTTGTCCTGTTGTTGTCCTTGTTTCTGTCCTTGTCTTCAGTCCTTGTTTAGTCCTGGTGTAGTCCTAGTTTAGTCCTTATTTAGTGCTGGTGTAGTACTGGTGTAATCCTTATTTTGTCCCAGTTTAGTTGTGGTTTAGACCTGGACTAGTCCTAACTTAGCCCTGGTGTAGCATTGGTTTAGTCCTTATTTAGTCCTGGTTTAGTGTTGGTTTAGTCCTGGTTTAGTCCTTAATTAATCCTGATTTAGTTGAAGTTTAGCCCTGGCCTAGTCTTATGTTAGCTCTGGTGTAGTCCTGGTTTAGTCCTTATTTAGTGCTGGTGTAGTCCTGGCTTAGTCCTGACTTAGATGTGGTGTAGTTTTGGTGTTGTCGTGGTTTAGTCTTGGTTTGTAATGGTTTAGTCCTGGCCTAGTTCAGTTCAGGCTTCGTTCTGGCTTAGTCCTGGTTTAGCCCTTCTTGGTGTAGTCCTGGCTTAGTCCTTATTTAGTAATGGTGTGGTCCTGGTTTAGTCCTGGCTTAGCCCT
The DNA here is from genome assembly GCA_036785185.1 of Paratrypauchen microcephalus. NCBI lineage: Eukaryota > Metazoa > Chordata > Actinopteri > Gobiiformes > Gobiidae > Paratrypauchen > Paratrypauchen microcephalus. The sequence continues at coordinate 1,286,280 of JAVJIX010000225.1, read as the reverse complement.
GGTGTAGTCATGGTTTAGTCGTGGTTTAGTCCTGGTTAAGCTGTGGCCTAGTTCTGGCCTAGTCCTGGTTTAGTCCTTCTTGGTGTACTCCTTAAGTAACCCTGTTGTGGTCCTGGTTTAGTTCTTATTTAGTGCTGGTGTAGTCCTGATTTAATCCTGGCCTAGTCCTGGCTTAGCCTTGATGTAGTTTTGGTGTAATTGTGGTTTAGTCCTAGTTTTGTTGTGGTTTATTCCTGGTTAAGTCCTGGCCTAGTCCTGGCCTAGTCCTGGTTTAGCCCTTCTTGGTATAGTCCTGGAGTAATCCTGTTGTGGTTCTGGTTTAGTCCTTATCTAGTCCAGGTTTAGTGCATGCCTTGTGCTTGCCTAGGTCTGGTTTAGTTCTGTCTTAGCCCTGGTCTAGTCTTGTTTTAGCCCTGTTGTAATCCTGGTTTAGTCGTGGTTTTAGTCCCAATGCTAATGATGCGAGTACACACTTTATTCATTTCAACCCATTTCCAACTTTCCCAACTCCATAAACCACCTCAGCATACAGTATATATTACAAGAACATCTTTTCCGATCAATATTCCACACTTTTGGCTTCATACTTCGTGCTCCGTTTTCCTGTACAGCCTCTTCATTCACATTCAAGTCGTCGCGGCTCCCAACAACATATCATATAGATTACATACGCTCGCAGTAGCTGGTCTGAAACACCGCCGGGCCCCTGCTAGTTTTGAATAATAGATGAGAAGCCTACCTGTTTGATACGTGCATAAAACTGCTAATGCGACTCAAAACCAAGCAGGTCTTCAGTCGCCTCCAACGTAATGAATCACACTTTACCGTAACGTACATTAAAACCACTACAGATGCAAAGCCGGGGGTAATTTTTGCACCATTGTAGCCACAGTGTCAATGTAAACAAGAAAATAATGGCGTGCGCTACAAAACGAACGGTTGTGAGTATATTTATTTGTTTCTTTATTTATTTCTTAACCTGAGATAACAAGCTGCCCACAGGGATCACACACAAAGAGAGAAACTGCAGTGTCTGTGTCAGATTCGCACAGACTAAAATCAATATGAAGAGAAGGATTGTGTGGTTAAATGGACTGTCCTCTGTGCACTGCAGTCTTAAGATGGATTCTGCTTACTATCAAAGGAGCTGTACGTGTAGTCTTTCCTAATTTCTGAGTTTTTAAGCGCTTTTCACAACTTTCAGAGACCAGAGTAAAGTTTAGTGGTCACAGTGATGCTAACAACAACTAGCACGCTAGTTGTTGTTAGCATCACTGACTAAACATTGTCACTGGTTGGCTCACAGTGACAATGTTTGGAATAAGGTAGAATGTCTCACGGTGAGTTTATGAGCATCTTTCACAACTTTCAGGGACCAGAGTACAGTTTAGTGGTCACAGTGATGCTAACAACAACTAGCATGCTAACTGCACACCTGGTTGACTCACAATGGCAATGTTTAGAATAAGGTGGAATGACTCGCGGTGAGTTTATAAGTGCTTTTCACAACTTTCAGAGACCAAAGTGGAGTTTAGGCATCACAGTAATGCTAACAGCAACTAGCATGCTAACTGCGCACCTGGTTGGCTCACAGTGACAGTGTGTGGAATAAGGTAGAATGTCTTGCGGTGAGTTTATAAGTGCTTTTCACAACTTTCAGAGACCAAACTGGAGTTTAGGCATCACAGTAATCACAGCTCTCAAGTCACACGCTTTGAGAGTGTGACACACGCATTTCAATGAGTTCACACGCTCACACGCCACACATGGTATTTCTCACGCTGAAATTTTGTTAAGCAATTCAATGAAACTCTAGCCACTCGTCACAGCGCTTCTGTGCCCAGAATATCGGTCTGTGTGGCTCAGAAGAGTTATCCAGGCACCACACCCTTTTCAGCCAATCAGAAACTAGATTGTTCTGTTGTCGGGCAGACCGTAGTCTAATTTCAGCTAAGCGCGCACTGCACTGTCAGTGATAATTGAAGGACGGCAACTGAATGATGACATACGAATGATGACAAAACGGTGAATGATAAAACAAACGAACATCCAACTCAGGACTGAGAACCATCAGGTAATAACTTCATTTATATCATTAACTGATATATCATTATATCATTAACTATCATTAGTTGCTTTGTAGTTTTGCTCTTTAGACCAACATTTACACCTGCCCATTTCAAGCTAGCGTTATTTTAGGTAACTAACTAGCAATCTGCCTACTGTGGTTATTATTATTTGTCACAGAATGAATAAACAGTGTATGATATAATTGAACTTTTTTAAAGAAGCTGGGTTGAAGGGTCAATGGGTTGCTAGGTGGATAGGTGGAAAAAATCTCACTCCAACCAAACTTCAAAACTTGAGAGCCCTGGGAATAAGGTAGAATGTCTCGCTGTGAGTTTATGAGGGTTTTTCACAACTTTCAGAGACCAGAGTAAAGTTTAGTAGTCACAGTGATGCTAACAACAACTACCATACTAACGGCGCACCTGGTTGACTCACAGTGTGTTTACAATGTTACTTACGTGCATCATGGACGACACCTCTCACCTCTACAAATGAAGGGAAATGTCTCAGTTTTTAAAAATACCAGTGTATGTGTAAATGGGGCCTTATTTTAGAAAATGGAGGGAGAAAAATATTCGTTTCTCAACATACCCGGCGACATGTAAACGTAGCCTATGAGATTAAATGTAAATTTCATCAATTACAAGGGAATTTATTACTATTATTACTATGAAAGATACCTTGAAACACTTGTTTTCTTACTGTCAGTGAGGTCACTGCTTCACAGATCTGATCAGTAACTTAGTGGAGTCACCTAGGCAATGCAATAAAATCTCCATGGAAACAAGCAGGGCACGGACCCTCCATCAGAAAGGTTACATAGTGCAACTTTAATTCAGTCAAGTCACCACAAAATGTCAAGAATGGCTTTTGTTTGAGACTTTTTTTTATTTTTCTTTCTCAAATATCAAATTCTGTCAATCCAAATAATAAAAAGTTAAAGGGGTTAAGTCAGGACAGAGCCACAGGCGATGCCCGAGTTGTTGCATTGTTTATGAACGCAGTGCATGTGGGAGTCCATTTGAGGTTTAACAATATTATTAAGAGCCCAGTAATAAGAAGAAATTGAGTTTACAGCCCTGAGCTACGGACACCAACACTGAAATATGTATTGAAATGCACAGAAAACAACATCATTAACAATCCTGATTCAAATGTGTTAAAACAGACGGCACATTTTTCTTAATAATTCATTACCAGATCACATTACCTCTGATTGTTTCATTGTCTTATAACCCCCTCTGGAAATCAATTTAAATCAACCTCGCTAAGTTGAAGAATTGCTATCAGGTAAGTTGGGTAATTTGTAAGCACAATTAAGCTAATCTCTGGACAGGCGAGTGCTGGTGGTGAATGTTAACGTAGTTTTATCTTCTCACCTCTGTTTAGTATTCAAGGATACAGTTACAAAGGAATTCTGTGTCGAAAGCTTCGCCGATACTTTCCTCTGCGTTGAAAAGAACAAGGACGCCCAGAGAGAGACACGGAGCAGATCGCTGATTTCAACACTTTTGCGAACACACACACGCACACACACACACGCACATTAGTCAGATCCGACCAAAGGAAGTCTGGACCATGAACAAGGTCGAGGCGAGAGAGAGGTGACTTCATTTGAAGAGGTGTGGGGAAAAGTGTCTGCGTCCAATAGTCTATGGGCGCTCTGCAGTTTAAATAAGATAAGACTTTATTGATCTCACACAGGAGAAATTTACTTGCCACAGTAGCTCCAGGACAATGGTGTAACTTACGCACAATTGACGCACAATAACGCACAATTACACACAATTGACTCTAAAACGTCTAAAACATGTTATAATGTCGCCGCTTCAAAAACATGGAGTTGTGTTTTGTTTCATTCACACATGTTTGATTAATACTTTATTATTAGTCTATACATCTCCACCTTGTGATGTCATGAAGTGGTAATTTTCATGTTAACAGCTACATTTTACCTTTTGTTCAGTAGAGATTGGAAATTCCAGGGCTGAAATTATCCAAATAATTCTACTGAACGTGTGTGGAGTTTAAAAACAGTGGAGCACTTCCTGTATCACCGCATGACATCACAAGGTGGAACAGATTGTTTTCCGTTCTGCAGGTTTGTGTGTTAAACGTGTGAATGATACAAAACACAACTCCATCCATCCATTTTCTTCCGCTTATCCGGGGCCAGGTCGTGGGGGCAACAGTCTAAGCAGCTACTCCCAGACTTCCTTCACCCCGGACACTTCCTCCAGCACCTCCGGGGGGCCCCAAGGCGTTCCCAGGCCAGCCGGGAGACATAGTCCCTCCAGCGTGTCCTGGGTCTTCTTGGGGCTTCCTCCCGGTGGGACATGCCCGGAACACCTCCTGAGGGAGGCGTCCAGGAGGCATCCGGAACAGATGCTCGAGCCACCTCAGCTGGCTCCTCTCGACGTGGAGGAGCAGCAGCTCTACTCCGAGCTCGTCCTGTGTGACTGAGCTGAGCCACTCTGCGGAGGAAACTCATTTCGGCCGCTTGTATCCGCGATCTTGTCCTTTCGGTCATTACCAAAAAACATGCAAAAACACAACTCCAGGTATGAGAAAACAACATTATAACAAACAGTAAATCAGCAAACAGCGTAATAGAGCCTTTTACTGAAATTAAAAACATGAAAATCAGAACTAGGTCATTTAAAACAGTTTGCAGTGGTTCAAAATTATTCCTGTCTTACTTTATATATTCAGAGCATAGTGCGAAGAATCCCTCAGTCGTCCAGGTAGAATCCATGGTAAAAGGAGAAATTCAATTTGTTTTACTTACTATTCAGAGCATCCTAATTATTCACCGTGATGAGTTTATAAACACTTTTCACAACTTTCAAAGACCAGAGCGGAGTTTTGTCGTCACTGAAAGCTGTGATGCCAATGCACACTTCCTGGGTATCACACAATAAAACACTTTATAATTCAAGAAATTTTCAAGACAAAGTTTGCTAAAAAAAAAAATACATCGAAACTAAAATGTGATGTAATGTGTTTCAGAAAACTCCGACTGTTCCAGACTAATTCATTTAAAGTGAATTTCAGAGGTCTGTCCTTGGGTCATTTGTACTCGTCAAAGCCCTTCCGCAGTAGTACAGAGACTCTAATGGGTTCTGCTAAATCAGAGTGCATATTTGATTTTCACTCCAAAGTCAAAATATACTTCTACTACGACTAAATCAGAGGAAGGTGCAGTGAGCAGATTGAAGGACAAAATAAATGATTGTGCGTAGTGTTCTGGGCAGCAGATCTGCTTGGACTGCTGCCCCTGCGACCCAGAAAATGGAAAAGCGGAAGAAGATGAATGAATGAATGAATGAATGACAATCTGATATTGTCAAAAGGATATCCGCAAAAACGAGACATACTAAATTATATCTGAAGGAAAATCATCAACATAAAGCTTTTCTCTCTTGTATATGTACTTAGAACCCTAACCCAAACTTTTATTCAAGTTACAGTACTGTCACTTCAATAAAAATGACTCAAGCAGGAGTAGAAGTAAAAGTACAGCGGCCACTCGTTTATCGCGGTGGTTACGTTCTAAAAATAACCCGCAATAGGCGAAATCCGTAGTAGTCAGCTTTATATTTTACAATTATTCTACATGTTTTAAAGGTCCCATGGCATGAAATTTTCACTTTCTGAGGTTTTTGATCGTTAATGTGAGCTCCTCTACCCTGTTTAGGCCCCCCTCCCCCATGGCTAAAAGGGGCATTTGCGATCCTTTTCCGCGTTTGAAAAAAAGACAGCCCAAACGGGCGATTCTGAACAAGGGAACTTTCTGACGTCACACTCGGGGAAAGGTTTCCACCCCCCCTCTGGATGTCTACCCACCGTCTCTGGAAATCACGCCCAGAGAGTTTGGACCGCGAACGAGCTACGCAATGCGAGATGCGTTTTTTTATTTGCCTGGAGACACGTGAGAGTGTTTCCAGGCTCGGATGTCCTTTATCCGAGCCTCCGAACCTCTGAAACAGCAGTGGTTTAATTTTATTTTCTGTGGAAATGTGTTTTTTTAATGGAAAGCGCCTCATTTCTTCCTCCACGCTTACACACACACACAGAAATGGGTGACAGCGCACATCGCACCGCTAAACGAGAAAAGAGTGGAGAGTTTGGCCACACCCACACCCGCTGCACTGGCCTGTCTCTGTCCTCCTCATTTGCATTCAAGCAACAACGCCCAGAATAAAGTGTTTGAGGGACATATTTATGACTATGACTGTGTTCATGAGGCTATCTCATGCAGTGAGGCTTGATTTTGAAGAAGGATTCATTTACAGTATTAGGGAACCACTAAGGCGCCATATAAAAGCATCAAGAAATACCATGTCATGGGACCTTTAAGGCTGTGAACGCCTCACCACACACATTATACACTTTATCTCTCCTGTTTAAACACTCAAACTTTTGTAGATTTTCAACAAAAAAAGCACAGTATTATAGAATGAAACCAAAGATCAAAACCTGTTTTCAGGCCCTAAACATCAAAACATAAAAGTTTTTCTGTATACAGAATAATATGATCGCGTTTAGAAACAACAAATCAAAATTTAATGATCAGCCTACGAACATGGACCCATAAGAATTCATTAAAAGGATAGTGTGGTTTTTTTAATGTTAATCTTTAGTTAATCTCAGATTAACACTGACTTACCCATGACAGCGTGATCTGGTCCCGGTTCTCCTCCGGTAACATAGCTTGTAAATGTAGTTCCAGTAAGTTTGCAGGTACATTTAATAAAGCTTCTTTTTCTTCTGCGTTTTCTTTTGCGTCCCAAATAGTTGTCCACGAAAGCAGTGTATTTCGCATTCGCATATTTTCTCTCTAGATTCGTGTCAGTGCGCCCACGTTAGCTCTATTAGCCTGTTCACTTGTAAACATTCGTTTACGGAGGATGTCGCCGTACCGCATCCGCCGTACACTTCCGATAAAAGTTAACAGGCTAATGATAAAAGGAGAAATTCAATTTGTCAACTGGACAAAGTTTGTTTGGTCAAAAACGTTTCGCCGCTCATCCGAGAGGCTTCGTCAGTTCTGGTTCTAATGCTGGTTAGAACCTGTTTATATCTAGCGGCAGGGAGGAGCTAACTACCCTGAAATAGCTCTGAAACTATCTCAACTAATCTGTTTCTTTAGTTTTTCGAATTTCTCTGACGTCTAGTATTAGCATATCTATTCAGCCCTAGGAGGGGCTCATTACACTGAAATAGCTCAGAATCTATCTCAATTCATCTGTCTCTTTTGTTTTTCGAATTTCTCTGCCACCCCTATTCAAAACCTAACGACCCTCTCCACCCCTCTGCCCTGGCTTGTCTGATCTAATGTTTCTTTGTGTGTTTTTGACTTGGTTTGAAAATCGGATGAGCGGCGAAACGTTTTCGACCAAACAAACTTTGTCCAGTTGACAAATTGAATTTCTCCTTTTATCATGGATTCTACCTGGTCGACTGAGGGACTCTTCACGCATCTTAACTCATTCACTGCCGGCCTGTTTTCAGAATTCTAACCCCAGAGTGCCACAGGTTTCAGTAGAATTTCACTGATTTTCCAAGACCCACAGAATACTGAGTTCTTTGACTATATAAACATGGGACACATCAAAATAAAGTGTCGACTCTCTTCTTTCACCTGGAAAAAAAATTATGTTTCTAACCTTTTCGGTTCTCAAATAACTGATAGTAGAACATAGGGAAGTTTCAGCAAAAACACTGGTTTTTGAGCAAGAAATGGAGAAAACGAGCGTTAAGTTCAGAGAAGGATTTCGAGCAGATCAGTGACTTTGACATCAATATTTATCGATTTAGTGACACCTCAAACATCTAAAATAACAGAGAAAGAGATTTTTGATGACAAAGTACATTTTTTATTTACAAATATAAGAATATAAGGCTCTGTGAATCCTTCAACTCAATTGTGCCAAGAGATGTTTACAGGATATAATCTCTTTTCATATAAAATAGAACTTTGTCACTTCACAACAATATTGAGGCTCAGAGTACACACTCATATACACACACACACGCACGCACCTACATACACACACACACACACACACACATATATGTACATACACACAAGCCCATGCATAAACCTTTACACACACACAGCTACACACGCACATACACACACGCGCGCGCCGCACGCGCGCGTACACACGCACGCACGCACACACACACACACATATAAACTCAATTCTTCTCCTCTCGTGCCTCTTTGCAGGGCAGAATCCAACTCAGTAAACTTCTTTGGCACTGTCGTAGTTCTCAGAGCAGGAGTCCCCCTGCTCCGCGCAGCGCGATCAGGACACGCCCTGCCTCAGCCAGAGCAGATCTCTGCCCCGACATCGCTGCGTGTCTCTGTGATCCTCTGATCCGGGATCTTGGGTCCCAAAAGCGATCAAACCGCTCCGTAGGCGCTGATCAACAGTTATCTGCTTTTCCGGGTTCACTCGCCTCACCATCTTACTCCATTCGCCTCCACTCGCACTCCACAGTACATATACACTACACTCCTCTCCTCTCCCGCCTCTCCGATCGGCAGATAATGATACAAGATCGCCACCTACAGGTTGGGAAGGGTGAATTACACCTTCAAAGCTGCTCCAGGTCGTATCCTAGCAACCCCCGCTGAAAAACGTCCTTGACGAGTTTATTCGTCACGGCACTCAACGTTCGGATTCAACATGACGAGAAAACTCGTCACCGGCAGTCAATGAGTTAACAGGCTAATAATAAGTAATAGGCGTGCAGTAATATGAATCGAGATGAAATATGCAAATGCGAAATATGCTGCTGGATTTTTCGTGGACAACTGTTTGGAACGCAAATATATCACCTTTCGGACAAATGTTTTGTTTTGAGAAGAAAAACAAACTTTATTAAATGTACCAGCGAACTTACCAGACCTACTTACGTGAGCTCCAGAACCCGAGCAGAACTGGGCTTAGCGGAAACTGTCAGAGGTAAGCCGGTGTTACCGCACGAAACTTTTAGAAGGAAACCCATACAGATTAACATACAAAAAAAAAAAATCACACTATCCCTTTAATGATCAGCCTACAAGCATGGACCCATAAGAATTCATTAATAGTGACTCAGGTGTGTATTTCACAGTTCCTCTGACCGGGCCTCTTCGTCCTGGCGACGTTTTGCTGTCGGGTCTTTTTCCACTTTTTCACTTTTGTCTATTTTTTTTTTTCGACATTGTGGGTTTTGTCAGGGAGAAAACTTGCAAACATACAGCACTTCAGGGTCACACTGAAGCGATCGAACATTTATATAAATTTGGCTGACTGAACGCATTCTGGACTGTACAGGAGACACGGAGGAGAATGACGGACAAATCGGCAAAGGTCTACAGTCCCTTAGCCAATCAGGATGCAGAACACAATGCACGTTGATACACGATAAAAAAAATTGGAATAAAAAAATCCGCGAAACAGCGAGGCCGCGAAAGGTGAACAGAGTTATAGCGAGGGACCACTGTACTCTCAAAACTACAATTTCTCTATAAAGTTACTCAAATAAATTTAAGTGAGTACTACCCACCTCTGCTTAGGTAAAAATGACATTAAATGTTTAGAATAACTTCTCAGGTGTGCTGTTTCCATGGAGATATGAATACTATGAGTCTATTTTTAGGTCTGTTTTTTAATTATTTAAGTCATTATTTATTATCTTGTTTTATTGCATGCTACTTTTTCCTGCTGTTCTTGATCTGTGCGTTGCAACCCTGGAATTTCCACACTGTGGGACTAATAAAGGCATATCTTATCTTATCTTATCTTTGTCTGCAATGTTCCACAGAATAGCATTAAACAGATTTATCTGACATTTATTCCATTGCAGGTGTTGATTTTGAAGTTTTTCTTAATGTGAGTCGTGTCACCTCTCCACAGATCTGACCTGTAGCTTGGCAATGTGTACATAAAAGATGAGTTTAATGCCAATTTGTGGAACATTCCATTTTTATTTTTTAGTTATTTATTTTTTGTTTAAGTATAAAAACACATCAACAGTGTGATAACATTACAAAAAAATTGAATGAAAGGAGCAGAAAGAAGAGTAATCTTATGTTATCTGCCCCTCTTCCCTTTTCCAGACAATAACACCGATAGTGACAATAAAACATTTCATTAATACATTTCATTTCAATCACAATTATTAATCAATTGTAAACAGAAATCTTCACTTTTATGCACAACAACTTAGTTTTCTTTTTCATACCTACACATGACACTGGATTTTATGTATTTTTAAAATCCCGTTATTGTACTTGATCCTTTGATTTCTTTGTCAAGACTTTTCCATAAATGAACTCCTTTCACAGTGACGCTTCGATCCATAATCTCTGTTCTGAATCTGGATTTTTAAAAAATGTTGGTTCCTTTTAAATTGTAGTTCTTCTTCTCATCTCAAACAGTCTTTGAATATTTACTGGAAACACTCTGCACTTTGCTTTATACATGACTTTGAGGAGACTTAATTCAACAATATCACACATTTTTAACACTTTAAATTCAACAAACAATGGGATGGATGCTGTTGGTGATAATTGTCAAAGCCCTTTTCTGTCAGTCTGCCCCAGGGCAACTGTGGCTACAAAAGGAGCTTACCACCTCCAAGTGTGGAGTGAATGAACAATGAACTATAAAGCGCTTTGGGTGTCATGAAAGGCGCTATATAAATGCTATGAATTATTATTATTATTATTATTATTATTATTATTATTATTATTATTATTATTATTATGATTATTATTATTATAAATAAATAAAACTGCATAATAACTGCAAGACTAGTAAGTTGAGCTAACACAGACAGTGGCTCCTTCTATTCTGCATCACTAAAACTAAAACACAACACTACCCACTCCAGTCCATCTTTCCCGCAATCAGGGAATAATTTAGCTCCATAAAATGCTTCTTCATAAAAGAAAAATAGTTTTTAACTGAGCTTTTTACTGTGTTTATCCCTCTGTTCAGTGGTAAATCAGCACGTTCTCTCCGGAGCAGACGAGCGCGCTTTTATTCAGACTAAGGTAAATATAAACATTAATTACAGGGTGAGGCACTGCACCTGGGTGACTCTTGTGTACACGACCCGTTTCGCTGATGGGGCGCTCTCTGTTTCTGCTTCTGCTTTGGTAAAACAAGGTGCATTCTGTTTGCACCTGCAGCCACCAGGCAAACTGCTGTGCAACGCTCCATAGGCTTTCACTGGGCCCTGAGAATCCAAATACAGATTCTAACGTGTGGACTTTTCTGCTTGCTTAGTTGAAGGTTCACTGTGTATCCGTGACCTGCTTGTCTCCATGGTGACGCTATTGCTTTGCCTGAAATGGTCCACAGTACGACATAGGGCTGGGCGGTATACCAGTGCATACCGAATACCGTTTTTTTTTTTTTTTAAATGATATGAGCTTTTCATTTACCGCAATACCGGTGAGTGTGTGCGTACAAAACGTGGGGAACACAGAGCGGCAGAAAGTCGCGCCAGAGCGTCGCACGGGGGACTGTTTTGCAGTGGCATGAGAGCGGTGGAAGCGTAAGCCATGTCGCAATTCGAGGGCTGCAGTCTCCGCTGCTTTTTCGGACGCTTTTTCTGCCGCTTTTTTGGCCGCTTTTTCGGTCGCTTTTTCTGCCGCTTTTTCGGCGGCTCCGAAGGCTGCAAAAGCTGCCCTCGAACTACCTTCCACGGACCGCAAGGCTGTTGCTGAAATGGGACAGATCCAGCCCACAGAGCCAAGACACGCGGCTAACGCTAATGCTAACAACACGCACCATGCAAATTACGCACACGGATCAATAACCCTCAAATTGGGACACAGCTACAGTGTGTGTTGAGCCGTGTCAGTTGTGTGGAAGTACTTCGGCTTTAAAAAATCTGACACTGATCAAACAAACATATTCTGTAAATCTTGTCGGGCTAAAGTTGTGGCGACTCAGACGTCACTCACGTTTGCTAAGGGGACTGCCTACGACAAGAAAAGCAAACGGTGGAACGATATTACCAATGCTATTACTATCCATTTAGACATGCTACCACTTGTCCTGTTGAGAAAGGTGCTTCAGGGAGATGATTAAAGCACTGGACCAGATATGTTTTACCAAGTCAAATTTACTGCAGTAATTATTCTCTAAATTATTAGGAAATGGGGTTAACACCTCGTCATGCATGAAAAAAAAAAAAAAAATACATCACCGAAGAATTTCTCCAGTGTGAGATCAATAAAGTCACTTCTCTTCTTCTTCTTTTCATCAAAAACATTAGTCGTTTTAATAACTGCAGGATCGGTACGTTGAGAAAAGGTCTAATAACATCGCCATGGAGACAAGCAGGGAGCAGATGTCCTACCACGAAAGTTTCGTAGTGAAGCTTTAAGTATGCAAATAGAAATTGTTTCTTAGAATTTTGATTACAATTCTGACATGCCGTCTTACCACGCTTCCTACTGTTCGCTGGTATCACCGCTTCTTCTTTTACTACTGCGTCTATTATTTATACCATATTTTTACTAGTCTGACAAATATGACAACTTCAATATTTCTTCTCTCAGTTTCTTCTCGCAGATTCTCAAAGTATGAATCCTTTTTCAGCCTTTATAAAAAGAGGAACAATACACCGTGAGTCATTGCCAGATACAGAAAATGGAAGAAAAAAACGCCTTGATAACACTTAATAATTATTACAGACTTATTCAGGTGTATTAACTTAACTGACACGCTAAAGAGGCAGTGTGTAACTTTCTGGAGATGGTATATGACATATGTAAGAAAACATACTTCAGAATATGTTTCTTGGAGATGTGTTGTGTGCCAAACTGTGGAAGGAAGAGGCTCTTGCTGGCCAAATAAGTGTCAGGTTTGTGGAAATGCAAGCCCACTCACATGCATGTTTTTCAGCGCCTGCTTCACAAACAAAATGAACTAAGGCGACGTTCAGACTGCAGGGCTTAAAGCTCAATTCGGATTTTTTTGTGAAATCCGATTTTTTTTTAGAGGTCGTTCACATTTCCAGTTAAATGCGACTTGAATGTGATCTCCAGTGTGAACTTTAAATGCCCCAAAAGTGTCCCACATGTGCCTCGGAGGACATGACGACGTCACATGCAGCGACCGTGCTCAGTGTTTACAGAAGTCGCCTAAACATGGACGCTAGCATTGAGTGCCTGGAGATTTTAAAGGGATAGTGCGTTTTGTTTTTCGTTTTTTTTTATCTGTATAGCTTCCACTCCAACAGTGTCCTGAGATTAACGCTGATTTACCCATGATGTGGTCCCACTAAAAATTCAGCAGCGTAATTCGCATATTTTCCCTAGGTTCGTATCACTGCGCTCAGGTTAGCTCTATTAGCCTGTTAACTTGTAAACATACGCTTACAGCAGATGTCGCCGTACCGCATCCGCCGTAAACATCCGCTTAAAGTGAACAGGCTAATAGAGCTAACCTGGGCGCAGTGATATGAATCTAGAGAAAATATGCGAATGCGAATTACGCTGCTGAATTTTTAGCGGGCAACTGTTTGTGATGCAAATATATCACTTTTTGGACAAATGAAGTTTTGAGAAGAAAAACAAGCTTTATTAACTGTCCTGGCTAACTTACTGAAACTACGTTCACGAGCTACGTTAACGGAGGAGAACCGGGACCAGATCACTCTGTCATGGGTAAGTCAGTGTTAATCTCAGGACACTGTTAAAGGGGAAGCCATACAGATTAACATTAAAAAAACAACAACACACTATCCCTTTAAAGTTGCTGTTGTACCAGAATCAGAACATGTACAGCTTATTTGTTTTAAGGACGAGATTGGGAAGGAGAAGGTTTTTGGCCTTGGAGTTTTGTGGGGCAGTGGCAGCAACGTCCGTAGAAAGGAACGTGTTGGTGCTGAGAGTGGTGGGATTGCTCTGTGCTTTGCTGCTTCACTGACATGGACTTCACACACAATTTCCATATGACGAGAAAAACGTTTGTGTACATTTGTGAGCGCCTACTTGTACCACTCTCGCTTGTTGATGACGCGACCTGGCCGTTCAGACTGAAGCCGCATGTCAAAAGATCAGATATGTATCGGTTTTAGGACCACATATCCAAGCGGCCTGGGTCGCATTTGAAAAAATCATTAAAAGATCAGACACAGGTCACATAGGGGCGAAACAATCGGATTTGGGTCACAGTCTGAACGTAGCCTAAATGTTTTCTACCAAAAAAGCCGCATACTTTGGCTTTAATAAAGTATCGGTAATCTTTTTGTGCATTATGACGTCTTTTCTGTGCTTCATTAAAATGCATAGAAATAAAATATGACTTTATCAAGAGTATTTGTTGTGTTTCATTGGCACTTGTTTAACACACAAACACCTGCATATTTAGACTTAGAGTTCTTTTCTTGAACAGAAAACACTCTGTTCCACCTCGTGATGTCATGAGGTGATACAAGAAATGTGTGTTTTTAAACTCCACGCACCTTCTCTAGAATTATTTGGATCGTTTTAGCCCTGGAATTGCCAATCTCTACTGATCAAAAGCTGACAAAACTTGAAAACTAGATTCTAAACTACATTCTGGGCTTTGGAGATGTAGACAGACTAATAATAAAGAACTCAAACATGTGTGAATGAAACAAAACACAAGTCCAGGTATGTTTTTGATGAGCTAACAGCATTATAACATGACTGGAATCCATTTTTTGCGTAATATAGGACCTTGAATACAGTATCATAATAACTAGATACCTCTACAGTGCCCTTTTTTGCTGCAGTGATGTCCAATTCCAGCTGCTATAAACCTGCACACATAAGCATCTTTCCCCATTTCAATAAACCAGTATATTTGACTTTCACAGCCTGTATTCCTGAATGCAAATACATGAGATAAAGCTCCACTGCTGCAGAGTTTTGTTGGCGGTAAATGGAATATTGTGTCGTAAAATCCGAGCAGGGCTGTATAACTTACATGCTCCGTGAATTTGTAATCCTCCGCATGTACGGGAAGGCATGGGGGACAAAAAGCACGCGGCACGGAGATGATCAAATGCGCTTCACAAAACAAAATGTTGCTTTAAAGTCGTGCGGTGAAGAACAGAGGAATAATAAGAGGACAGGCTCAGCGCAGCATGTCCCAGTTTAGAGCAAAGTGTCGGAGCTCCCGTTTGGCCTGTGTGTGACTTTCATGTGAGAGGGGGCGACGGAGAGCACAGTCACCTCTTTGACACATGTAGAAAAGGAAATGGAGTCTTAGTTAAAGATGAAGGGAATCAACCCATCTGCTTGTTTCCATGGAGATGTGGTTCATTTGCCTGGAATGTTTCACGTTTTGGCAATAAACGTATCTGTCTGACACTAATTGCATTGCAGATGTTTTTATCGTCAGCGGCTCAGTTGGTGTGTTGGAGTGTTTGTCCCGTTGATCCAAAGGTCGGCAGTTGTGATTCCAGATTCCACAGATGAATGCTGTCCTTGAGCAAGACATTCTTTGCCCCCAGTTTCTGCGTACACTGGTGTATGAATGTGTGCAAAGCGTAAAGTGCTTCGAGAGCCTTGAAGGTGGAAAAGCGTAGTTAGTTGGGTCTTTCGTAAGGTGAGGTATGACTATACCTCACCTTACGAAAGACCCAACTAACGAATAATCCAAGTTATGAAACACCTTTACGTAAAATTTTCGTCTCTGAATATGAAAAAAATTTAAGATACAAAAACGCGAAATCTCAAAAATTCAAATAATGCGCACTCGGCTTCGCAGCTGCCCGAATCCCCCGAAACGTAAATACACTTGTAAATACACTCTCCCAACACCTTGCTGGCCTCCCATTGGCTAGGAACGAATCAGGCCTTTTACTACTCTACTTATGAAAAAAATCACGTTACGAAACCACTTCTGGAATGAATTAATTTCGTAAGGTGAGGTATGACTGTATAAAAAATGTGAAATGTGAAATGTGAAACAAATTGAACTTCTCCTTTTATCACAAAAAATGTGAACTTTTACCATTTTGGCAAAAGGAGAAATTCAATTTGTCAACTGGACAAAAGTTGATTTGGTCGAATGTTTCAAAGCTCATCCAAGCTGCTTCTTCAGTTCTGGTCAGACGCTGGTGGACACTGCCTATATCTGCCTGAAGGGAGGAGCTAACTAGACTGAAATTACTCTGAAACTATCACACCTATTTGTTTACAGTTTCTGTTAGTTAGGTGGGCCTATTCTGCAGTGGGAGTGGAGTGAGGGTTTTGTTAGCAGAACCATTCAGGACCATAATGGGTGTTTTCACACCTCTGGACCTGACCTGCTGCCCTATTGTTTTCTTTGTTTGTTTTGATTTAGGTTTGAGGATAGAGTTACAGATGGGAGTCAAATTATGTCTGAGACCTCCATTTCTGTTCAAGGAAGGATTCTCTTTCTTGGCAAAAATAGCCTCTTTAACTCCCCTCTCAAACCAGTTCTTTTCTCTGGTCAAGATCTGTACCTCACTGTCCTCAAAGGAGTGGCCCTTGGGTTTTAGGTGGAGATGTACAGCAGACTGAGGTCCACTCTGGCTCTCTCGTCTGTGTTGGTACATCCTCTTGTGAAGTGGCTGTTTAGATTCTCCAATGCAGTCTTCACTACACTGAATAGAGTAGACCACATTGCTTTGTTTGTGGCTCGGTGTTTTGTCCTTTGGGTGGATCAGTTTCTGTCTTAAAGTGTTTGTGGGTTTAAAATAGACTGTGGTTTCATGTTGTCTGAAAATCCTCTGTAACTTTTTATTGCACTTTGAAAATGCATACATTTTTATTGTGGGTGGGTTCTCCTCTCCACAGATCTCAACTGTAATCTGACCTGGTAGTGCTTCCTGCTTGCCTCCATGGAGATAGCTTTGTTTTATACTCCTACATACTGTGGAACACTCCAGGCAATGCACCAACATCTCCATAGAGACAAGCAACCACCCTACTGCTAGTTGCAAAAGGGTCTACCATAAAGGCACTTTGGGATCAATGGATAAGAATTGGAAATATTATTCAATTGTTATTATTTTATTTAAAATGCAATGAAAATATCCTACAACCTTTGGCCATGAGATTGGTTCAAAAAGTCTTTGTCTTCTATTAAAAACTTTGGAGTGATCCCAGTCACTGCGTGCACATGGACGAGTGTAATCCGATTGCAAACGGATTGTGATCATATTGAATTCATGTGCACAGGCTAAGGATCGTATAGTGATTGGTTTCCCGAATCCGATTGGAACCCCTGGCTTAGGCCGATAGTAATCCGCTTGGTGCCGCCTTGTGCACGATATCGGATCGGATTGGCGTACTGCGCATGCGCGGGAACTTTCGCCAGGGATTTCACCCGGAAGTGGCAGGAGGCTTCGACGCCGTCATAAGTAGCGATTGTTGCCAGAAAAGTCAGACGAAATCATGGCTGCGAAGAAAGAACGCACAACACGTACACCAATGCTGCTCCGTCAAACTCCTCGAGCGCCATCTTTGTATACCGCCACATAGTTTGTTGTGTTTTTATTGAGTAGCCATCACCCGGAAGTAGTTGGACTACAGCGCCACATAGTGTAGCGGAGCCGGCCAGGTCGCTGACCATTATCCGATTACACGGGTTTCATGTGCACTTGGATTTTAGGACAGACCACCCGCCGAATAAGTGAGTCTTGTACAGTTTGGATGTTTGGTGTCTTCTAGAAGAAGTGAATTTCATTTTTATTTATACATTTTTCATTTCTTTTATTTATTCATTTCGTAGCAGGTCAACACAAGGAAATAAATACATGTAACCAATATACAGTCAAATACATTTGTTTTTTGCGCGAAAAGCAGTGGGAAGAAGAAAACTTATTGAATCCCACCTCTGTCTTCCAAAACTATTCTTTGGTCTTTGCTCTAAATATTTTCTTGTACTTTCTGTGATTCACGTACACATGTGATCTCCTCTGTGCAGGTAACCCGAGCCTGGTGAGCAGTGTGGTGGTGACGGTTCAGGTTCTGGACGTGAACGACAATCCCCCAGAGGTGCCCTCAGACGAAGAGGTCATCGTGTGTGAGAGCTCCAAGCCCGGGCAGGTCAGGAGGAAACGAGAACACGCTCTTATCATCTCTCTTTTTCTTTCTTTCTCTCCTCTCTCACTCTTTTTTCCCTCGCACCTCTCTGTCTGCCGTACAGAGGAACGGGATGTTGTTGTTTTGCCTGGAATGTTTCTCAAAATGGAAAACACTTACCGATTGCCATGGCCATTTTTTGTTTTTATTTTATTACTAGCTCAGCGAAAACGTGGGGTGCGTTGTGTAACTTTTCTGGTGGAGCGTCCGTCAAATCCTTTTCTGAATGTTTCGCAGTATGGCATTAAACTTTTTTTATTTTCACACAGACCAAACCAGACCAAGTTACAGGTCAGATCAGAGAGGCGACCCTGCTCATTTTTTAAGGTATTTTTGAGCAGTAAAACATCTGTAATTGAACAAGCGCAAGGGAGATTCAGTATGTTTAATGCCCTACTGTGGAACATTCCAAGCTAAAAAAAAAAAAGATCTTAATGGAGACAAGCAAGTAGCGGACCCATCACGTAGTAACAGGTCAGATCTGTGGAGAGGCGACCCCGCTCAGTCAGAATGCCTGTTTTTCGAGCTGTAAAACCAACTGAAATTGAGTAAATGTAAGGTAAAACTGTTTAATGTCATACTGTGGAACATTCCTGGCAAAGCAGTGACATCTCCATAGAAACAAGCAGGTGATGGACCCCCCCCCCCCACCAAAAAGTTACAGAGTGTACCTTTATTCTAGCTTTTGAATGGCTGGAAAAGTCTTCAAAATGTTGCATATGAATGAAGCTGCGCCACATGAATAATGAATACTGCATAATATCACTACTGCATTAACTACTGCAAACTGTGGATATTTAAAGCTGCACCGTGTAACTTCTAAGCTGGTGGGTCCGTCACATGCTTGTTTCCATGGAGATGTCATTGCTTTGCCTGGAATGTTCCACAGTAGGGCATTAAACAGCTCTACCTTACATTTATTCAATTTCAGGTGTTTTTATAGCTCGAAAAACAGGCATTCTGACTGTGAGCGGGGTCGCCTCTCCACAGATCTGACCTGTAACTAGGAGATTACTTGCTTGTCTCCATTAAGATGTCATTTTTTTTGCTTGGAATATTCCACAGTAGGGCATTAAACACATCTACCCTTGCACTTGTTCAAATACAGATGTTTTACAGCTCAAAAATACCGGAAAAAACCTGAATTCTTACCATGTGCAGGCTTGCTTCTCCATAGATCTGACCTTTAGCCTGTCGCCATAGTGCTTACTAAGTTTATTTCCGTACTGTGGAATAATCATTAATCTTAATAAAGGCGAAACAGTAATAGCTCCACGGAGACAAGCAGAAAACAAGAAAAGGTACACAGTTCACCTTTAAAACTTTGACCCTACAAAGTGTAAAAAGTTACTCCAACATGAGTGAACCCGGCGGAGCTCACGGCGGAGTCATTTGTCCGCGGCTCTGTTCCGTCGTTTTTCATTCAGAGGGAGTATGTTCGCACTAAACCATGACAGGGCCCAATCGAAGCTCGTCCCGCTCCTCTCCGTCCTCTCGCCGTCCATTTAAATTAAGCAGCTTTTTGGAGATACGCCGCAATCAGCACCACGGAAATGACTGAACGCTGCGCCGTCCACGGGCGACTGGCTAAAGACACAACCAAATACATTTTAATACTTAGACCCAGAAGAAAAGTTCAATTAAAAGTTGAACTCAGTGTTGTGGCTCACAACTCAGTGTTGTGGATGTATCTTAACATTCACGATCTTTGAGAATTTGCTGATTGGATCGTTTCAGATGGAGGGTATAGAGAACAATATGAGCTTCAGCTTTTGTGTTATGTTGAGGACTTTACCCCATTCAGAAGATAGAATATTTTAGGTTACATTCATTGTTAATCGCTAGGGCAACGGTCCTAATTTCTCATCATTCTGAAACCCAATGATATAACTCTACGGAAAATTATTTAGTTGTTTAAGTTATTTAAGTTTAAGTTATTTAAAAAAGTAATTTAAAAAACTGTTATTTTTTGGAACTGTTATCATTTGTGTTACATTGTTAATCGCTATGGCAACAGTCCTACTTTCTCATCATTCTGAAACCCACTGATAACTCTACGGAAAATTCACTGTTATTTCAGTTATTTTTAAAATACTGTTATTTTTTGAAAGAAATGTCTAATATCTCATTCAAAAGATAAAATCATTTGTGTTACGTGATAAAAGGAGAAATTCAATTTGTCAACTGGACAAAGTTTATTTGGTCGAAAACGTTTCGCAGCTCATCCGAGTTGCTTCGTCAGTTCTGGTTAGAGTGCTGAAGGACACTGCTTATATCTAGCTGCAGGGAGGAGCTAACTATACTGAAATTATTCTGAAACTATCTCACCTATTTGTTTTTGAGTTTCTGTCTTTTGTTTTTCCAATTTCTCTGACGTCCCTGCAGCGAGATATAAGCAGTGTCGAACCAGCACTCTAACCAGAACTGACAAAGCAGCGCGGATGAGCTGCGAAACGTTTTTGACCAAATAAACTTTGTCCAGTTGACAAATTGAATTTCTCCTTTTCTCATGGATTCTACTTGGACGACTGAGGGATTCTTCACGTAATTTGTGTTACATTGTTAAAGGTCCCATGGCATGAAATTTTCACTTTCTGAGGTTTTTGAACATTAATGTGAGCTCCCCTACCCTGTTTAGCCCCCCCATGGTTAAAAGTTGCGAAATGTCTAAACTGAGCATTTGCGATCCTTTTCTGTGTTAGAAAAAATCGGAGCTCAAACGGGCGATTTTGAACAAGGAAACTTATTGACGTCAGCTCGAAAAAAGAAATGCAAATGCAGTTCCACCCCCGTCTGTCTGTACTCAGCGTCTCTGTAAATCACGCCCAGAGAGTTTGGACTGCGGAGGAGCTACGCAATGCGAAATGCGTTTTTTTATTTGCCTGGAGGAACTTGCGAGTGTTTCTAGGCTCAGAAGTCCTTTATCTGAGCCTGTGGATATCTGAAACAGCAGTGGTTTAATTTTATTTTCTGTGGAAATGTGTTTATTTTTCAATGGAAGGCTTCTCATCTCTCCTTCCGTGCAAAAACACGGAAGTGGGTCAGAGCGCACAGGGCACAGCTGAAAAGGAAAGAGTGGAGAGTTTGGCCACGCCCCTACCCGCTACTACAGGCCATCTCTGTCCTCCTCATTTGCATTCAAGCAACAACGCCCATAATGGACTCTTCCAGAGTGACATTTTTGACTCTTTCTCATCTGATCTATCTTTCTCATGCACTGAGTGTTGATTTTGAAGAAGGATTCATTTACAGTATTAGGGAACCATTAAGGAGCCATATAAAAGCATCAAGAAGTACCATGTCATGGGACCATTAATCGCTATGCCAACGATTCTAATTTCTCATCATCCTGAAACCCACTGATAACTCTATGGAAGATTCACTGTTATTTCACTGTTTTTTAGAAGAAATATCTAAAACCCCATTCAAAAGATAAAATAATTTGTGTTAAATTGTTTATCGCTATGGCAACGGTTCTAAATTCTCATCATTCTGAAACCCACATATCCATTACCCCATTCAAAAAGATAAAATAATTTGTGTTACATTGTTAAACCGAATGATTGATGAAAGTCTATGGGAAATTCACTGTTTTTTAAAAGAAATATCTAAAACCCCATTCAAAAGATGAAATAATCTGTGTTGCATTGTTAATCGCTATGGGAAGTCCTAATTTCTCGTAATTCTGAAACCCATTCATGAACTTTATGAGAAATTCAATGTTTTATTTATTTATTTATTTATTTATTTAATATCTAATACCCCATTCAAAAGAAAAAATAATTTGTGTTACATTATTAATCGCTATGGCAATGGTTCTAATTTCTCACCATATGATGAACGCTATGGGAACTCCATATTTTTTTTGGAAAAAAATCTCTAAATTTATAATGTACAAATGCTGAACCTTTCTGAACATTATTTGCAAGGGATTGGCACAACAAATTTGCTCTATTAAAGAGGCGGTATTATGCAAAGACTGTTTTCTTTTCTTTCTACGATGTAATGTTTCCTCATCAAACACACGCCACAAGAGGTTTGAGTAATATAGTGATCTGTCCTAGACCCTACGCCACCCATGCCTCCACACGACAATTCCTAAATATACAAAAACATGATACAAAACTTTACTTGAAGAACGTGGCGCGATGTGCAGTAGTTTCATTAGCGGGTCGCAGGCTGATTGTGTTGTGAAGGGGGGAGGTACTTAGCATAGAGAGCAAAGGGAGGGGTGACTTAGAGCGTCAAAAACAAAACTCATTAAACGCGTCAATACGTTGTTTTCTGTGAATATTTTCAGATACCCCGTAGAAGTAAAATACCCCGTCTTAAGGTAAATTCAATTGACAGCATCACATTTTTGAGTTGAATAATGGCACCATGAAAACATAATTTCACTTTTGTTTATTTATACTGACAGAAAAGACATTGAACTCTGTGCCAGTTTTGTTTCATTTGGATAACCCCAGTAATTACAGCGAAACGAACCGTAAACCAGATCAACAAATCTACTATTTAACATTTAAAACAGCAAAACTCCAACATAGCATTTTGACCCGTCCTCCAGCTGCAATTAAACTACACATTTTTAAATTATGATTAAAATAAATGGCAATGCTGTATGTCGGAGCAGCAGCAAAAACACTAGACAAAATATGAACGAGAGAAGGTGTTAAGAGATTAAAAACAAGGTATTAAAATATGCATAACCCTTCAAATAAATTATGCAGGTAAAACTGTCTGATTTTGGACGAGATTTTTGGATTACAGAAATGTGATGTTAAAACGGCGAGATGTTTTTGGAATATTAAAACGAGTTATATTAAAATTCAGAGAAGGTTTTGGGAACACTAAAGGGCTGTTGACTCTTGGATTTGGGAGACGTGTTAACAAAATCATCAGCCATCTGTTCCACTGCAAAAGAAAGTCTTAACATGCACCAGCAGGGTGGTTCTCCTGACCAAGACCCTGACTCAGATCTGAAGAAGGGTTTCAAACTGGCATTACAACTTCAGCAATTCCTCTGCAATTATGCAAAATGTGTTTTAAATGTCCTTTATTATATAGAGCATTTTCACGTGACGTCATAATCCGGAAGCCCGCCATCTTGGAGACATTTGATACACCGCGAACAGTGCACTTATGCCGCAGAGTTAAGAAAAAAAGCAAAATGGTCAATTATTGTCGGGTCCTAGGCTGCCACAATAGACCGGACAGTTCTATCGTTTACCTAAATTAGTGACCAACCAGGTCTAAACCAGGACTAAACCAGGACTAAACCAGGTCTAAACTAGGTCTAAAGCAGGACTAAACCAGAACTAAACCAGGACTAAACCAGGTCTAAACCAGGTCTAAACCAGGACTAAACCAGAACTAAACCATGACTAAACCAGGTCTAAACCAGGACTAAACCAGAAATAAACCAGGACCAAACCAGGTCTAAACCAGGTCTAAACCAGGACTAAACCAGGTCTAAACCAGGACTAAACCAGGTCTAAACCAGGACTAAATCAAGACTAAACCAGGTCTAAACCAGGACTAAACCAGGTCTAAACCAGGACTAAACCAGAACTAAACCAGGACTAAACCAGGTCTAAACCAGAACTAAACCAGGACTAAGCCAGAACTAAACCAGGACTAAACCAGAACTAAACCAGGACTAAACCAGGTCTAAACCAGGACTAAACCAGAACTAAACCAGGACCAAACCAGGTCTAAACCAGGTCTAAACCAGGACTAAATCAGAACTAAACCATGACTAAACCAGGTCTAAACCAGGACTAACCCAGAACTAAACCAGGACCAAACCAGGTCTAAACCAGGACTAAACCAGGTCTAAACCAGGACTAACCCAGAACTAAACCAGGACCAAACCAGGTCTAAACCAGGTCTAAACCAGGACTAAACCAGGTCTAAACCAGGTCTAAACCAGGACTAAACCAGGACTAACCCAGAACTAAACCAGGACTAAACCAGGTCTAAACCAGGTCTAAACCAGAACTAAACCAGGACTAAACCAGAACTAAACCAGGACTAAACCAGGTCTAAACCAGGACTAAACCAGGTTCTAACCAGGACTAAACCAGAACTAAACCAGGACTAAACCAGGACTAAACCAGAACTAAATCAGGACTAAACCAGGACCAAACCAGGACTAAACGAGGACTAAACCAGATCTAAACCAGGACTAAACCAGGGTGAACAGACAGCAATTATCAAAGGAAAGGAGATTGTGGATCGCCAGTCTCAAACAGAACTTGGATGGGAGAAATCACGACAACATTTGCATATGCTCAGCTCATTTTGCAGCTGGTAGCCGTATCTTAGCCGTATCTTAGCCGTATCTACGGCACGGTGGCTGAGTGGGTAGCACTCATGCTTCACAGCAAGAAGGTTCCGGGTTCGATCCCCGGGTCGCCCAGACCTTTCTGTGTGTGTTCTGTGTGGAGTTTGCATGCATGGTCTGAGTTCGATCCCCGGGTCACCCGAGCCTTTCTGTGTGGAGTTTGCATGTTCTCCCCGTGTCTGGGTGGGTTTCCTCCGGGCACTCCGGTTTCCCCCACCAACCCAAAACATGCACCATAGGTACCTCCAGCTTAGGTCCTGACCAAGCCGAAGCAAGAAGATCATGGAGATGGTCCCCGGGCGCAGTAATGTGCTGCCCACTGCTCCTGATAACAGGATAGGTTAAATGCAGAACTGGAATTTCCCCACTGTGGGACTAATAAAGGCATAGCTTTCTTTCTTTTCTTTCTTTCTATCTTAGCCGGTAGCCGTATCTTTGCAAAATGTGAATAATAAAAAGCAATATACTAGTACTTAAACACGTTACACATGTGGGTCTACTAGATACAAGTATGCCGACCTTTGCCATCACAATATGCCTGTCTCCAGTTTTTTAGAGAAAGAGCACTTTGTGCTCTCGTACCAGCCACAAACAAACTGGTTGTTGCCTCCAGACCTTTAGAGCTCTGAAGGTCTTGTGCTGTATCAGGGCTTGGGGAGAAGACCAGGTATTTGACAATATCGGGATCACTTACAGCAGCAGAATCGACAAATCGCCGCTGTTACTGAACAAACTTGAATCCATCTCATATGGATCTTCTTGCCCAATTTATTTGAATTTGTTCATATAACGCTCCTTTTCTTTGGCATCCAACTTGTCTCTATACAACTGGTCAACTGTGTCAGAACTTTTGGATTCTGATGTGGAAGGTTTCTCGCGAAATTTAGATTTTTTTCTGCATGGCTGCTATATAAACACATGTAATTTTGACCGTGTAATGCATCTAAGATGGCCGCACACATGGGTAATCGTCCAGTTTTTCTGGGTTCGTGAAAACGCTCTATACGCAAAATTGACTCTTGTGAGCTTTAAGCCATGTTCTAATGCTGTTACCTCCTCAGAAACAGACTTGGAGTTGGGTTTTGTTTCATTCACACGTTAATTAACACATTCTTATTACTCGGTCTACATTTCCAAACCTCAGAATGTTCCACCTTGTGATCATCATGAAGTGGTATTTTTCAAGTAGACATTGACAATTCCAAGGTTGAAATCATCCAAATGGTTCTTGTAAAGGCATGTGGTGGAGCACTTCCTGTATTACCACATGACATCACAAGGTGGAACGGAGTGTTTTCAGTTTGAGAGAAGAACTTGTGTGTAAAACGTGTGAATGAAACAAAACACAACTCCAGTTTGTGATGAGGAAACACCATTATAACACAGAACAGAAAATATGGGTCCTTTAACATTCAAAATACAAAATCATTGACATTTTATTAGGAATGTACCAGGCCAGCTTTTTCAATTCCAATATCTGTACTTTGATTTTGATCTGCTTACACCTGATATTAAAGGAAAAGTAACGTTTTTTACAATTTGAGCCTTATTTCGTTAATAAAACAAGTTGTTTTACTCACCCATAGCACTTTGGTGTCATATGGAGGATTTCCGGAGATGTTTTAGATTAGCGATAGGCTAATCCAAATAACACAAACTTTAGCACTTTTCAAATCATAGAAGCTCGATGTCTTTATTCTACGATTTTGTGTGGTCAAAAGTGGCCTGTAATCCGAGATTTGGCCATAGTTTCGAGTAGATGAGGACGCCAGTGCGCATGTGCGGAGTGTGCTCTCAGCTCCCGGGACCCAAACATGGAACGCAAAGCTGTAAACTATGGACTATGGCTATTTTTGTCAAAAAAGAGAATCCTTCTCTAAACAGAAATGGTGGAGTCAGACATAATTTGTCTCCCATCTATAATTCCATTCTTAAACCTAGATCTAACAAACAAAAGAAACAATAGGGCTCGCCAGGTCAGGGCCAGAGGTGTGAAAAACAGTCGTGTAGGGATGAATAGGTATGCTAATCTAGACGCCAGAGAAACAAAAGACAAAAACCAACAGGCGAGATAGTTTCGGAAAGTAGTTAGCTAGCTAGCTCCTCCCTGCAGCGAGATATAAGCAAGTGTCTTACCAGCACTCTAACCAGAACTGACGAAGCCTCTTGAATGAGCGGCGAAACGTTTTCGACCAAACAAACTTTGTCCAGTTGACAAATTGAATTTCTTCTTTTATTATGTACAGTTTACATTATACATACTCACAGTGAGACTGAAAGCATCTCACTTCAGTGCAGACATTTAAGTACGATATTTACAACACAGTATAGACAAAAATAGTGAAAAAAATAGTGCAGAAAAAAGTCCTATACATACGGAAGAGGGCCACGTGAACAGATTTTTAAAATTATTCTGAGAATAAATCTCAGAATTTCTGACATTAAAGTTAGAAATTCTGAGACTACTACGAGTCACAACAGTGCCTCGGAAGTGGTTCCTGTTTGCTGCTGACATGGAAGTCTTAATCAAGTGTTATTTCGGAATTGGATTTAATAACAAGGAGATCCTTGCCGTCTTGGCACAGTATTGTGATTTCTATATGTACTTTGAAGAGGCTTTGTCGCGAACTTGGCCTTTTCAAGAGGCGAAATCAAACAGACATGACCAAGTGATACAGTAGCGTTTGTGCAGGAGGAACTGAGGGGAAATGACCAGGTGCAGGGGTATCGTGTAGGGGGACCTTCTCATGCCATCCTGTGACTGGAGGGAGAGTGATTCGATGCCCCCTGCCCACTTCCGCTGTTTCTGGCAGATTTCTGACTTTTTTCTCAGAAATTCAGACTTTCTTTTCTCAGAATCTCTGAGATTAAAGTCAGAAATTCTGAGGAAAAAAAAGTCAGAAATTTTGACTTTTTTCTCTCAGAATTTCTGGCTTTTTTCCCTCAAAATTTCTGACTTTTTTTTCTCAAAAATTCTGACTTTAATCTCAGAAATTCTGAGATTCAGAATAATTTTTAAAAAAAAAATCTGTCAATGTGGGCCTAATCCTCTTCCGTATATACAAGCTGGTACTACACATTAGTTACACTGGTCTACACATTTTTGGACTCGATCTGCTTCCGAGATAAAAGTGGCTAAATCTCATTTATATTGATAAGCTGAACTGAAAATCAATTGATAACTGTGCTGGTTAGCTAATGTATTCAAGATATTTAATAATATAATCATAATATATATATATATTGTATTATATATATTGATATGTTAAAACTGTAGACATATTAAAATGAATGTATGTGAATGTGCAGACAGGTTTTCAGATAGAACTGGTTGCTTGTAGACACATTGTACCTTCTGATAAACTACAGTTTTTGCTTCATTTTGCATAAATTTCCTATTTTGACTCAACACTATATCTTGGAAACTATAGCCAATCAGCACTTCTGACTTACTTTTTCTTTATTAGTGACATAAACCAAGAAAAATGTCACTACTTTTGTTCTGGAAGCATTTTGCTTGTAGACCAGTGTTATCCAAGAGCCAACCAGGATATCATGGAACCGATACCTGATCCAGCTAATTTGCTATATTAATACTAGAGTATCGTATTGGTATCAGTATTGGTGCATCCTTACATTTTATAGAGAAGACGTAGATTCCACACTTCAGCGCTGTAGAGAAGTTAAACACTACGTAACTTTTTACATTTTCTGCTTTACTCCATGCCATATTTCCACTTTTTCGACATGCCTTTCCATAGATGTGACCTGTACCTTTACCTAGTTGAGTCACCTGCTTGTCTCCATGGAGATAGACAAGTTTAATGCCATCCAAACCAGAAATGTTCCATAGTCCACCTTTAACTCGTCTACAGTACATTGTGGAATCTCTCTCCTCGATGACATTTAAATTAATTTGAATTTCTAATGTTGAATATGAGGAAAGTTCAAGTCAAAACAATTGTAAACAAAAATTTGACTGAACGCCGTTGTAAATAATTAAATTCACACACATTCATATTCAGATAACAGTTCCTGAGGTGTCGGCGTTGACCTTGGTGAGGAGGACGTGGATTTGAAAGTGTGTGAAGCCCAAATAGCAGGAGGTACAGACATGACCGAAGGGACATTTGAATCAGCTCTTCACTCACTGCAAAAGCACCATAACGAGAAGAGACTGTGGTGGAGAAATTAGCATAAAGTAAGAAAACACAGGAACTACAATTCAAAATAATAACAACAATAATAATAACGACAACAGTAATGTCATGAATAAACAGTGTGGAAATCAAAATTCACAAGTTTGTTATTCGAATATTCTAAATTTCCAAGTTTTGTAGATTTCCAACTTTGTCTGCTTCATATTTAAAAACTTTTTTTTTTCTTTCTTTTTTTAGAAAGACGGGAAACCATGACAACTGCCTAAAGCTCTATTCGGACGGGATTAGTTTTATGGGGTGACGTGGGGTGAAGTAATAATTACCAGGGAATTTAGTCCTGTCCGAATGCGCCATTTCCGTAAACATTATTTATTTATTTATTTATTGACCTTTATTTAACCGGGAAATATCCCATTGAGATTAAGAACCTCTTTTTCAAGGGAGTCCTGGCCAAGAGGCAGCAGCAAACACAAAACACAGTTACATATTTACACAGATAAGACATAAATATTTAAAGATCCCATGACATGGTACTTCTTGATGCTTTTATATGGCTCCTTAATGGTTCCCTAATACTGTAAATGAATCCTTCTTCAAAATCAACACTCAGTGCATGAGAAACAGAGATAAGATGAGAAAGAGTAATTTTTCTCTCTCTGGAACACTCCATAATGGGCCTTGTTGCTTGAATGCAAATGAGGAGAAAAGAGCTGGCCAATAGTAGAGGGTGGGGGCGTGGCCAAAGGCTCCGGTCTCCGCTGTAGCTCACAGCTGATCCATTTCCTTGTTTTTGCACGGGGGGAGAGATTTGAAGCGTTCCATTGAAAAATAAACACATTTCCACATAAAATAAAATTAAACCACTGCTGTTCAAAGGTCCAGAGGCTCAGATAAAGGACTTCCGAGCCTAGAAACACTCGGACGTGCCTCCAGGCAAATAAAAAAACGCATTTCGCATTGCCTAGCGCATTCGCAGTCCAAACTCTCTGGGCGTGATTTACAGAGACGCTGAGTACAGACAGACGGGGGTGGAACTGCATTTGCATTTCTTTTTTCGATCTGACGTCAATAAGGTGCCTTGTTCAAAATCGCCCGTTTGAGCTCCGATTTTTTGTAACACAGAAAAGGATCGCAAATGCTCAGTTTAGACATTTCACAACTTTTAACCATGGGGGGGCCTAAACAGGGTAGGGGAGCTCACATTAACGTTCAAAAACCTCAGAGTGAAAATTTCATGCCATGGGACCTTTAAAAACATTATAAAAAACAAGTGCAGATTGTGGAATTTGTCTCTCAGTTTGGATTTAAAAGTGCTCAAGGAAATTAAATAAGTTAGTTTCCAGTCCTTCTGTAGCATATTCCATGCAAAAGGTGCAGAGTAAACAAATGCCTTTTTACCCAGTTCTGTACGAGCATAAGGAACAGAAAGCAACAAATAGTCTTGTAAACGAAGAGAATACGATCCAGCATTTCTCACAGCAATTAGGGTGCAAATGTACGAAGGCAGTAGTCCCAATATTGCCTTACAAATGAAAGTGTACCAGTGACTAGTCCTCCGAGTGGACAGAGCAGGACATCCCACTCGAGAGTATAAGTCACAGTGGTGAGTGGACATTTTACAGTTTGTAATGAACCTCAAAGAAGCATGATAAACAGTATCAATGATTCGAAGACATTGAGCAGCAGCATTCATGTACAAAAGATCTCCATAATCCAACACAGATAAAAATGTTGCATTGACAAGATGCTCCGTAAACATAACGGAGTATAGCCCTATTCGGACGGGATTAGTTTTACAGGGGTATGTAGAGTAATGTGGGTTTATCACAGGACCTCTGTAATATAAATGACCCCATTCACACAGGACAAGAAATGTCCGTAATATTCATTTGACATGGGAGGAGTTTGTTTACGCTCTGCCGTCACATATTCGTCGTGGAGGATTTTGGTGGGGCAGGGCATAAAACATCAGCTGAAGATAGAGAAGTCATGATTAGCCTATGTGAAATATTAGTGAACTATGCAAATTATTGCCCATAATCAGGACTAACAGAGCATACATGACCTAAAACAAGCAGAAGTTTCATGCCTCTGACGACTGATTTATACCTCTTGGGCTTTTTCATTGGTCGATGTGTGCGTTTGTTTGAGAGTACCGGTAGATCATTTTGCAAAACAAAGCGCTTCAAGCTCCTCCATGTTTGAAAATTGCGGTAAATTATTTCTTTAAACGGATGTGACGAAATATTACAAACATCTTTACTGAGGTCGCATTCGCACGGGATCAATATTCCCTATGGTAATTCCTCCAGACCGTTTTACAGAAGGTGAAACTCGCTGTAAATTTCACAGACATACTCCGTTATGTTTACGGACAAGACTAAATTCCCTGGTAATTATTACTTTACCCCATGTCACCCCATAAAACTAATCCCATCCGAATAGGGCTAAAGTCTGATAAACTTCTAAAATCATTTGCATGGAACATAGATATGTGTATATATTAATGCTATCCATCGGTTTCAAGGGCCACTAAACACCAAAATCACTTTTTTTCCCTATTGATTATCTGTGTAAATGGATTTAAAATAGAAGTGTATACCTGTCCCTGGCCTTATTTTGGCATTTTAGGTCATATTTGTTAAAAATCTGACTTTCAGGTTAAAAAAACGTGTCTGTACCGCCTCTTTAGAATCAACTTACATCCACGACATTTCAATCAATCAATCAAACATTATTTATAAAGCACTTTTCATACAAAATGTAACACAAAGTGCCTTATAGTGATTAAGGATTGACTTTTATTGATCTCACACAAGAGAAATTGTCAATTTGAATTTGACTTTTCGGGTTGGACTCACAGCCGCCAGTGAGTCCGATGTTGTTCTGAGGTTTTTACGTGACGAGCACAGCCCATGGCGGTCTACGGGTGGTACATGAGGAGCCCCTCTCAGCCCTGCTCCCTGCTGGCACCGCCGGTCACTGCAATGTCCCGCCGTGTCTAGAGAAAAGGGAAACGGCATGATCCGAGCACAAATGTCCGCTCTGTTTCCAAAATCTGGAGCGTGGCGAGTCGCTGGATTGTTGGATTTTTGTGGCTCCGGAGGCCGTCCCACACCAGTTCCCCCATCCCGCCAGACACCGCCCGCCCTGGAGGATTTTTCAGTGGCGGAGTAAAGCTTCGGGAGGGTGTTTAATGCCTCTTTACGAATGAGGAAAAGTTAAAGTTTTTGCCATAATGATAATGTATCTTTTGAATGGGAAAAAGTCCTCAAAATGGCCCCATATCCTCCTGAGACCCGCCCATTCATTTGTGTCCTTTATAGTGGACATCGAGTCAACCAGTCCATCTTTTAAGTGTTTTGAGATAGAGTTTGTGGCTGCACTATGATTTAAAAAAATAAAAATAAAATGAATAAACAAACAAACAAATAAATAAATATATAAATAAATAAATATATAAATAAATAAATATATAAATATATCAATATATAAATATATAAATATATAAATAAGAAATGAAAAGGGAGTCTAAAAACTTTTTGAGGCAACTGTAGAAGCTTGTCAGAGATGTTGGTCATGAAAAAAAAAAAAAAAGTTTTTGTTAGGTTGTTAACTTGACATGGATTTAACACTATTACAGTCCATTACAGGGGACATGTTACAAAATTATGAATCAAAATATTCATTCATTCATTCATTTTCTTCCGCTTTTCTATTTTCTGGGTCGCGGCGGCAGCAGTCCAAGCTGTGTTCTGCTGCCCAGAACACAATGCAAATTCCTTCCACAAATTGCTGTTGATATCTTTGTGACTGGCCACACACATATCCCTCCATGTCTTATCCTCAACAATTACATTTAACTCCAATTCCCATTTATCTCTGATGTCGAATGTATCCTCTCCCATATCTCCCATCAACATCTTGTATATTAGTGACACGTGTTTCTTGGTCGGCAGGTGTTTCTCTTGTATTGTTATGAAATATTGCTCAATGCCTGTAGGTTCTACTTTAATTTTTCCCCATTCAGCATGATTCTGAATATAGTGCCTTATTTGTAAATAATGAAAGTGGTCTGTTGAGGGCAAGGAAAACTGGTTCTGTATTTGAGTGAAAGATTTTAAGTGATTGCCCTCAAAGAGCTGATTAACAGTCTTTAGCCCGCTACTCATCCATCTTTTGAACCCACTGTCCTACATAGATGGTTGGAAATCTATGTTCCCAGCTATGGGCATGGCTCTTGTTAGAGAAGTTGTACCACTAAGTTTCTTTCTCACACAGTTCCATATGCGCAAGGTGTGCTTAGTCCACACATTTTTTATCTTTAGTTTTTTCAAGAGTATTTCACTTAGAAATGGCAACACAGACAAGCCAACTCCTGAGGTAGAGTTTTGTTCTATATGGACCCAGCCCACCTCCCGGTCATTATAAATCCAGTGTGTTATAGCAGTCAACTGAGCAGCCCAGTAGTAGTATTTGAGGTTTGGGAGAGAGACCCCGCCCCTGTCCTTCTCCGAGCACAACAATTTTAGTCTGACTCTTGGCCTTTTATTTTGCCATATAAATTTAGAGAGCATTTTGTCTACCTGAGTGAACGTGTTCAAAGGGATCCATACAGGTAAGGACTGAAATAGATATAGAAGTCTTGGCAGAATGTTCATCTTGATCGTCTCAATTCTACCGAATAGAGACAGCGGCAGAACCCCCCATCTTAGTAAATCTGTTTTAATTTGGGTAAATAGTTTATTATAATTTGATTTAAACAACTGAGTTGGGTTGGGTGGAAGGACAATCCCCAAATACCCAAGACCCTGGTTGTTATGCTTAAATGATGTATATAATTATTTTTAGTACATATGTATTATTATTATTATTATTATTATTATTATTATTACTATTATTATTATTATTATTATTAATATTATTATTATTATTATTATTATTATTATTATTATTATTATTATTATTATTATATCATTTTATATTATTTTTATTTATTTTATTAATAATATGATTTTATTATTTAATAAAAATAATAATAATTTAAATACACTTTAATAATAATAATAATAATAATAATAATAATATATTTAATTATTTTATATTATTTTTATTTATATTATTATTTTTATTGCATATTTATTATTATTATTATTATTATTATTATTTATTTATTTATTTATTTATTTATTTATTTTAAATTAATATTATTTTATTATTTAATTTAAAAAAATAAATTTAAATACACTTTTTTTCTTCGGGTCCCAGGAGAATATGACAGAACGCTGAAACACATTAACAGAGAAATGACAGATTTACAATCAGTACAGGGCAGGTCTCCATGGAGATAGATACGTTTAATACTACACTGTGGAACATTCTAGCCAAAGAAATAACATCTTTATGGAGACAAATTGAGCAAAAACAGATTTATTGTATAAGCAGATATTGGGGTCAAAATAAGTTGTTGTTGTGTTCTGTCTGCTCCTAATTAGTAAATGTTTTATTATCAGAGACTCAGAAAGTGCGTAGTTAGCATGCTAGTTGGCAAAACTCGGCTCTGGCCTCTCAAAAAGTTGCGAAAAGCTCTTCAAAACTCATCACGGCGATAAATTAGGATGCTCTGAATGCATAAGGTAAAAGTTTCAATCTGTTTTTCACCTTTTTCAGGCAGTAAAAATCCATTCCAGCCCCTTTAACGCGTCTTTCCGCTTGTTTCTTGGTGTTCAGGTGATCCAGACGGTGACGGCGGTGGATAAGGACGACTTTGCCAATGGACAGAGGTTTTCCTTCGCTCTTCCAGAACATTCCGCCGTTAATCCCAACTTTACCCTCAAGGACAACCAAGGTAATTAAAGTGATCGATAGCTTTTGTTTCCTTTTCTTATGAATTCTGTGCACAGCCTTTGGGCATTAGCTCCACTCCCTCCTCTCTTTCCCTCTCTCTCTATAAACCTGCTCTCTTCTTTTTTTTTTTTACTTCTCTCTACCCCTTCTTTTTTCTTCTTTTTCTTTTCCACTCTTCTGTCTCTCTTTCCCCCTGTTTGCTCCCTATCTCTGTCTTTCTCTAAGTCCCTCTCTCTGTTTCCCCTCTCACTGTCTCTCTTTCTCTCCATCCCCCTTTTCACCCTCTCTCTTCTCCCTCTCTATTTCTCTCTCCTCTTTCTCACATCTCTTTCCCTCAGTCTCTCCCGCCTCTTTTTCACTCGTCCTCTCTCTCTCTCCTTCCATTTACGCTGTCTTCCTTTAACTCACTCTCTACCTCCATCTATTTTTCTTTCTCTTTGTCAGTCTCTTTCCTCTCTCCTCTTTTTTCTTCAACTCCCCCTTTTATCCCCTTCACCCAGTCTCTCTCCCTCCACTCTCTCCTTCTCTTCTCTTCTCTTCTCTTCTCTTCTCTTCTCTTCTCTTCTCTTCTGTTTGCTCTCTTCCCTCTCCCATTTGTTCTCTCTTCTTCTCTCTTTCCCTCCCTTCTCTCCCATCTTTCTCCCTCCTCTCTCTCTTTCTCTCCCTTAATTTTTCTCTCCCGTTGTCAGTCTCTTTCCTTCCCCCTCTTTTTTCTTCAACTCCCCCCTTCACTCACTCTCTCTCTCTCTTCTCGTTCTCTCCCTCCCTCCACTCTCTTCTTCTCCTCTCTTCTGTTTATTCTCTCTCCCCCGTTTGTTCCCTCTTTCTTCTCTCTCTCCTTCCCCCTCTCCATCCCTCTCTCCTTCCCTTTCTCACCTTCCCTCTCCTTCCCTCTCTCCTTCTTCTTCTCCTTCCCCCTCTCCTTTCCTCTCTCCTTCCCTCTCTCCTTCCCCCTTTCCTTCTCCCTCTCCATCCCTCTCTCCTTCCCCCTCTCTGTCCCTCTCTCCTTCCCCCTTTCTGTCCCTCTCTCCCTCTCGCTCCTTCCCCCTTTCCTTCCCTCTCTCCGTTCCCCCTCTCCTTCCCTCTTTCCTTCCCTCTTTCCTTCCCCCTCTCTGTCCCTCTCTCGTTCCCCCTCTCCTTCCCTCTCTCCTTCCCTCTCTTTGATCCACCTCTCCTTCCCCCTCTCCGTTCCCCCTCTCCTTCCCCCTCTCGTTCCCCCTGTCCTTCCCTCTTTCCTTCCCTCTCTCTCTGTCTCCTTCCCTCTCTCCGTTCCCCCTCTCCTTCCCTCTCTCTCCTTCCCTCTTTCCTTCCCCCTCTCTGTCCCTCTCTCGTTCCCCCTCTCCTTCCCTCTCTTCCTCTCTCTCCTTCCCCTCTCCTTCCCTCTCTCTCCTTCCCCCTTTCCTTCCCTCTCTCCTTCCCTCTCTCCCCTTCCCCCTTTCGTTCCCTCTCTCCTTCCCTCTCTCCTTCTCTCTCTCCCTCTCTTTCCTTCCCTTTCTCCTTCCCTCTCTCCTTCTCTCTCTCCCCCTCTTTCCTTCCCTCTCTCCATCCCTCCTTCTCCGTCAGTAATATGCTTGTGTGTAAACATGGGTCTTTAGGTCTCAGGACTTATCTGTGGTGCATATTATCACCATTGACCTTTTCTTGCACAAACTCGACTTTATTACGTTTAAGTATGCTCATGTTTTTGTTTACGCGCACTTGTTTTCAGCGAGTTTGAATGGCATTTAGAGGAAGCAGCAGATATTACGTTTGGCGAGAACGGACGGCCAAATGCATTTCAATTTTCGAGTTGTTGAATGAACTGAACTGAACGTGAACGTGGTGCAGACAGGTTACCCGACCAGCCAGAACCGCACGATTTGACAAAACTTTACAAAACCCTCGTCTCTTTTCTCTTTCCTCGCTTCCTTCTGCTCGATCCTCCATTTTTCAGCTGTCAATCAAATGTGTCACCTTAAGCGGTGTCCCAAAGGAAACCACGGAAGGAAGGAAGGATTAAACCTGAGGGACGCTTAAGGAGGCAGACGTCAGCGAAAAGAACCAAACTTTATTGATCTCAGTGAGGAGTTTATATCCTCGCTGTGTCTCCTCTGTGGGCGGGACTTCCTCACCCGTTTCCTGCAGAATCGAGGAGGAAGCGAGGAAAGAGAAGTGAGATGCAGCCCAAGACAAATGGATCTGGAGCTGTATCCTGTCGCCCAGATTTCAGAGGGAGTGATTGACAGGTGGATTAACCAATCAGAAACGCACGCTCTGTTTGCATCAAAAACAAACACATAAAAAGGGGGAAACAGTGTGATTTTTTTTGTCAGAATCAACAATCGACGCACCAAAGTCTTATTTATCCCAGGTAAAAGAAGTTATACAGGGTGTCCATTAGGGGTGGGTATTGGCAAAGAAGTCACAATTCAATTCGAATCACGATTCATATGCCACGATGCCATACTATCACGATGCATCACGATACTTGAATTATTGCGATGCATTGCAGTATATTCGACATACTTCAGTGAAAATGTACCAAAAAAAAGAGGATAACTTAAATATCGGTGGCTGTGTATCTGGGTAGTGTCTTCAATTGATACATAACTCTGAGCAACTCAATTCATAACTGAATTTATTGAATAACAAAAACAAATAAACCAAACCAATAACAAAAAGGCTGCCATCCTTCCTTGATACTGCCTGAAGTCCATTGCTTTGCTGGAAATCAGTTCAACACAATGGAATTGTGAATGCTTTTATCTATTTCCGATGACAACTGCATTTACCTACGATAGATTTATTTATTCATTAATTTATGTATTAATATGTATTTATTTATTACTTATTGAATTTCTCCTTTTATCATTACTTGAATTTCTCCTTTTATCATTACTTATTTATGCTTTTAAACGCTAAAATATGAATTTATATTGTTAAATTACACTTTAATTGTATTGTTGTTAATGTTACCTGTAATGCCCACTTGGTCCTGATGGCTTCTGCAGTTACTCCAGTGTAAACATCTTAACTCTCGTCCTCGGAAAGGAAAGGTCTTATACAGAGCCTCTTTTTCACTCAAATACCTCTTGTTAAGATCCTGGCACATTGTGGTTTTAATTTCCCTTGTCAAGATGGAATCAGTCGATTGTCTTGGAGGTCGTGGACGAGTTGAGCACGTAATGGCGCTACAATAGACAGCGTTGGACTGGTCTCCTCTGATATTGCGAGTGTAACTACTTTCATAGGTTTCATTGCAGCAACGACCTCCTCAGCAGCCGTTATGTCACACTCGGTAAGGGTGCAGATGTCCTTCTCAGACTTCCGTATTTCGGCAGACAGGAGCGCATTGGGCACGCACAGCGCAGCGGGAACGCACATGTTGCTCTAAAAACCGCTCCAGCATGTAAACACAGCCCGCCGCCGGAAATGCTGCTGGCGTGAAGGCAGCGGCATTTCCGCTTTTCCGCATTTCCGCTTTTTAAATTAATAATCGATATTTGGCATCAAGAATCGATGCAGTATATTGTGAAAGTTAGCATCGCGATGCATTGTCATGACGATTATTTTGTACACCCCTAGTGTCCATAAAGTCTCTTTACAATTTAAACAATTTATTACAAAGGCAGTTGTTGAGATATATTAACTACATTTATTTTATTTGAATGAGTGTTTATTAAAGTTTTTTTCACTTCATTTAATAGACCTCTATATGGGCACCATTAGTGTGGAATCATGTGCGATCGAATAATTGTTCCATTTTTCAATATCAGCAGATGTTTACCTCGACCTTCTGACCGAATATGTGTTACCACAACTGATTGACTTACAACCAACCATCGTTTTCCAGCAAGATGGTGCACCACCACTTGGGGACTGCATGTTCGTCACTTCCTCAATCAAACATTTCCAGACCGATGGATTGGTAGGCATGGGCCAATTCCATGGCCACCGCGTTCACCTGATATCACTCCTTTGGACTTCTTTTTATGGAGTTATGTAAAGGATGTCGTGTATCAAACAAAGGTACGGGACATTGCTGACTTGAAGCAAAGGATTTGTGAATCCATTGCCACCATTAATGAGACTATCCTACAATTGAGTACCGTCTTGATGTGCTTCGTGCAACTAATGGTGCCCATATAGAGGTCTATTAAATGAAGTGAAAAAAACTTTAATAAACACTCATTCAAATAAAATAAATCTAGTTAATATATCTCAACAACTGCCTTTGTAATAAATTGTTTAATTTGTAAAGAGACTTCATGGACAACCTGTATATTTTGTTTTGAATGAGACGAGAATTTTGGAGAGATGTTTTCCCCTAAGAAATGGGACACCACTCGATTCCCATTTGCGTCATCGTCCCTTGCCTCTTCCTGGCTGCTACGTCTACAGAGGCGACAACAATTGATGCAAACAAACGTAAACAAATGTCAAGGATTATCGGGTACCTCAGCTCAACGAAAAACTAGCTTGTTTATGCATGAAAGTTTGATGAAAACTATAACGTCGGCTAAACAGACATCACTACAATTAAAACCGCAACAACAGTTCACTAAAAGTAACGTAGAACATAAGCGTCATAATTGTAAACCTGCTAAACTGTTAATCGATAATTACAACTGCTGAAAATACATTTATGAGACTCCTTGGCTGGTCGATGTGACGCTGCCATCCTGATCCCAAAACCTGCCTGAGCTTGTAGGTGTACCCCTTCATTTCAAGTCTGGTCGAGAGCTTACTTCGTTTCAAGGGGTATGTAGCCCGAGGTCGTGGCCCGAGCCCTTGATCAATATTAGAATCGGGACACCCCTTGCCCTCACATGAACGAGCAAAACCAAGGGGTAGGGGTAAGACAGAGAAATGGGATGCAGCCTTAGTGCCTGTGTTTGGATCGTCTCAAGTTTGGACAGAGGTTTTTCACCCTCTGTTGTCCAGTTCCGGTCTCTTCTGGATTCAAACAGGAGCAGGCAAGCAGACTTGGCAGTCTTGCTTCTGTCAGTCTACCCCACAGCAGCTGTGGCTACAGTAGTAACTTACCTAGAGTGAAAGATGTGTGTACAGTAGAATCCCTCAGTCGTCCAGGTAGAATCCATGGCAAAAGGAGAAATTTATTTGGTCGAATACGTTTCGCAGCTCATCCAAGCTGCTTCTTCAGTTCTGGTAAGACGCTGGTGGACACTGCTTATATCTGCCTGAAGGGAGGAGCTAAATACAATGAAACTACCACACCTACTTGTTTACAGTTTCTGTTAGTTAGGTAGACCTATTAAATATACAGTGGGAGTCTAAAAAGACCCACACTCCACTTCCACTGCACATTTAATAGGCCTAGATATAGGCAGTGTCCACCAACGTCTGACCAGAACTGAAGAAGCAGCTTGGATGAGCTGCAAAACGTATTCGACCAAATAAACTTTTGTCCAGTTGATAAACAGAATTTTTCCCTTTGCCTAGAGTGAGTAAAGTGTGCGCGCAGACACGTGCGCTCATCATGCTCAAATCCATGATAGCGCAGCATGACCGGCGCGAGACCACGGGTCCCACCCGGGGCTGCAAAAACGAGACTCCTGACTAAACGTGGACTGGTTCAGTCCGCATTTAGTCCTGGTCTAGTCCCGGTCTAGTCCCGGTCTGGTCCTGGTCTAGTTCCAGTCTGGTCCCGGTCTTCCCCCCCGCGTCCCCCATCTATAACATCAATCGACAAAGGTCTCTTAGCCAATCAGGAAGCAGAACACAATGTTACACTATTTAAAAAAAATTGAAATTGGAAAAAAAAAAAAAATCAGGAGTCAAAACACGTTTTGAAAATAAAAGACATTCAAAAATTAATTTTGCATGATTTTCAGTCTTTATAAAATGTTATCTCAGAATTCAAATTAAATAAACATCGGTATCGGCTAATATCGGTATTGGCAGATAACAGCAACATTAATATCGGATATCAGCATTTTCACATCGATGCATCCCTAGTTAATAGTTAAACTTATTGAACATATTTTGCATGATCATTCAAGCCCCTAAAGCAGGGGTCTTCAACGTTTTTCAGGCCAGGGACCCCCAAACAGATGGCGAACTGGGCCAGGGACCCCCTACTATATATACGGCATAGAATTGTGCTTTATATTAAACTGAGCTTAGTGTCATGTATAAACATTGCTACTCTGTTATGGTACATCCAATACAAGGAAATAATACACAGGTTAATACTGTATTTTACACTATAAAATATAAAATTATATTATTTTAAAGTGAAATCAAAAGATTTCGCGACCCCCCTGCAGTCCCTCCGCGACCCCTCTGGGGGTCGCGATTCCCCTGTTGAAGACCTCTGCCCTAAAGGATGATCTAACTCGATTAGCCTCATAGTTTTCTTTGTTTTGGTTTGGGTCTGACAGTGGAGTTGTACCTGGACCACTGAGGGATCACACATACTGTATATGAAGGCATTAATTTTTGTCAACCATGAGTCCTCAAATCCTCATAGCGTGGAAGAAAAGTCAATATGGAGGTGTGCTAATGTCTTCAGCCATTTTGTGCCCTGTTAGCTGCTCCATCAATACCTTCGCTAGGAAATCTCCCGCTGTAATGACCCACTAGTGCCGCAGATGCTTGGCGTGTTTGCTTCTAGTATTTTCAATTGGATTATAACCACTTGGCTGTCCGTCTTCTCTTTTCCCTCCCCGAGTGCCTCTGTTCACGCCAAGGCTGGACCGACACACGGCGTTTGTTTCCATAGCGACACCATTATGCTCTCAGGTGAATAACCCAGGGCCTATTTCAGTCTGGACCTCACAGTTTGAGAGGAGAGAGAAGTCGGAACATAAACTCGGACACAAAAACAGGAGGGGAGAGAAGAGGAGGGAGCAAGAAATCAATGTCATAACAGAAAGAAGCGGAGGAAGTTCAAATGGAGGTCTGGGGCTTTTATACGGCAGAACCTTCGAGTTTTCAGTGGGCAGTAATGGAGACTGGGTCAGAAAAGTGATATGAACAGAAGAATAGACTGAAAAGAGTAGTGTTAGCAAAGGAATACAAATGCAGTACACAAGAAATGGTACTGGGACATTGTTGGTTTTCTGGGGACAATTTGTTTCACAGAGTAACACAAAGAAAACATATTTAAATAAAATGCTACAAAAAGTGACACAGCAATGCTCAAAAGGAGTCGGCAGAATTAAAAGCTTGTATATGCCATGTACAGCTCTGGAAAAGACCACTGCAAAATGATTTTTCTGATTTTATCAATCAATCAAACAATATTTATAAAGCACCTTTCATACAAAAATGTAACAGCCTTACAGTGATTAAGGATTAGAAGATTGACTTTTATTGATCTCACACAGGAGAAGTTGTTTCTGCAGTTGACCCGGGGACCATCCCCATTATTTTGTTGTTTAGGCTTTGGTCAGGACCTCAGCTGGAGGATTTTACCTATGGCGCATGTTTGGGTTGGTGGGGGAAACCCACCCAGACACGGGGAGAACATGCAAACTCCACACAGAAAGTCCCGGGTGACCCGAACCTTCTAGTGCTAGCCACTCAGCCACCGTGCTTCCAGAGGAGGAAAAAAACAAAACAAACAACAGACGAACATACAAACAAACAAACAAACAAACAGACGAACAAACAAATGAACAAACAGATGAACAAACAAACAAACAAATAGACGAACAAACAAACAAACAGATGAACAAACAAACAGACAAACAAATAAACAAAAGAACAAACAGGTGAGTCTTGAGCCCACTCTTAAAAACATGAACGTTCTCTTTGGCCCTGAGCTCCTCCGGCTGTTCCATAGACGAGGGTCGTAGTACTGGAAAGAACACTCTCCGTGAGTGTGTGTCCTGACTTTGGGAATGACCAGGAGCCTGCTGCCGGAGGAGCGCAGGGCCCGTGAAGGTTCGTAAGGGGAAAGCAGTTCTGAAAGATAAGAAGGCCCAAGACCATTAAGACATTTAAAAACCAATAAAAGAACTTTAAAATCTATCCTGAAACTCACAGGGAGCCAATGCAGAGATTTTAAGACCGGTGTAATGTGGTCCCGCCCTCTGGACCTAGTCAGGACACGTGCTGCTGAATTTTGCAATAATTGCAAACCTGAAGTACTCTTTTTGGGAAGACCAGAGAGCAGGGAATTACAGTCGTCTATACGGCTGGTGACAAAAGCATAAGTGTCTCCGTATTGGCCTGAGAGAGAATAGGGCGAACTCTGGCTATGTTTTTTAGGTGATATAAACCTATTTTTGTGATGTTCTTGATGTGTGGGATAAAAGTCAACTCAGAGTCCAAAATGACGCCCAGGTTTTTCACTTGACGAGATGGGTTAAAAGACTGTGCTTGTAGTTTTGATAAAAGTTTCATTGTCTGAGCCTCAGGACCGATGACTAAAACCTCAGTTTTGTCCTGGTTAAGCTGGAGAAAGTTTTCTGCCATCCAGGATTTACTACTTATAGGTATGTGTTTGGGCAAAAGGAAGATTTTTGTTTGAGTCTATAAACTACTGACAACAGTAGTAACAGCATTGCAGAAAATGACAAAAATAATACATGTTTTCAGACCTCAAACAATACAAAGCAACAAACACAAATTCATTTTAAAAAACATAATACTAATGTTTACACTTAAGAAGAGTTCAGAAATCAATATTTGGTGCAATAAACCTTATTTTTAATCACAGCTTTCATGCGTCTTGGCATGCTCTCCACAAGTCTTTCACATTGTTCTTGGGTGACTTTATTCCACTGCTGGTGCAAGAAGTGAAGTAGCTCAGCTTTGTGTTTGTGTTGAAATTCAACAGACGCTGGAATGGAATGGCTGTAATACATGTAGAGATGCTGATTTCAGAAACAAAATGCAGTGGTCTCTTATTTTTTTCCAGAGCTTTAAATGTGGAGAGAACAAAACTTTACAGAGACAAATAAGTCTGGAATCGTATCTTGTCTCCATGATTTTAGATTGACGTGATTGACAGGTGGATTAACCAATCAGAGGCACACGGTCCGTTCGGGCCAAAACAAATATGGCATCTTAGGAATAGAAAAAAAAGGGGGAAAAACAGCTCAAATCTCTTCAGAATCAACAATCAAAGCCAAACAAGCAAAGTTTTTATTTATTAAATCATCTCAGGTAAAAGAAGTTAGATATGTTATTCTGAATAAAACGAGAATTTTCTAGAGATGAGGGACACATGATGCAAATTAGAGGCTGTGGTTGGACCGTGTCAAATTAGAACAGAGGATTTGAGCAAATTGTAAGAGGGACCCAAGTGAGTTCTTCAGTTGAGTTCTGGCTTAGTTCTTGTTCCGTTATAATTTGACTGTGTGTGTAATGTTTTTGTGTTTCTAAGTCCTGGTTTAATCCCACTTTAGAACTGTGTGAATTCATTATTGTTGGAGTCAGATGAGTCCGATTAAATATTTGTTGCCATGTCTTAGGAAAACAGCCATTTGGATCGTCAAACTCTGCATAGTAATGATTGTAAAGGCCTGAATGAATCACTGATCTATGCAGTGTTTTTGTATTTTAATTCATAATTTTGTTTGTAATAGAGCATTTGTTCAGGGTTTACAAGAAACATTTTGAAATTAACACTAAAATATATAGCGGGGGACAGTTAATAAAGTTGTTTTTCTTCTCAAAACAATATTTGTCCAAAAAGTGATATATTTGCGTCACAAACAGTTCGCTTGGTGCTATTTTCTGTTGATTGGAGGGAAGAGAATGGAGGGATGTAGAGGGGGATGGAGGGGGAGGGAGAGAGAAGGAGAGAGAACAAAGAGAGAGCAAACAGAAGAGAAGAGAAGGAGAGAGTGGAGGGAGAGAGAGGAGTTAAGAGAGGTCGGAGAGAAGGGAGGGAAAGAGCGAAGAAGAGGGAGCAAACGGGAGGAGGGGGAAAGAGCAAGCAGAAGAGAAGAGAATGGAGAGGGGGATGGAGATTGGGAAGGAGGGAGAGAAGAAGAGGGAACA
Source organism: Paratrypauchen microcephalus (assembly GCA_036785185.1). Taxonomy (NCBI): domain Eukaryota; kingdom Metazoa; phylum Chordata; class Actinopteri; order Gobiiformes; family Gobiidae; genus Paratrypauchen; species Paratrypauchen microcephalus. Next base: position 1,241,798 of record JAVJIX010000225.1, on the reverse strand, counting down.
AACAGAATAAACAGAAGAGAGAGAGAAGAAGAGAGTGGAGGGAGGGAGAGAGCGAGAAGAGAGAGAGTGAGTGAAGGGGGAGTTGAAGAGAAAAGAGGGGTAAGGAAAGAGACTGACAAAGGAAGAGAAAATTAAGGGAGACATGGAGAGAGGGACGGAGAGGAGGAAGGAGGGGAAGGGAGGGAGAGAGAGAAAGAGAGAGAGAAGGTAGAGAGATAGGACAGAAAGGATGGAAAGAGAGAAGGAAGAGGGAACAAGTGGGAGAGGGGGAGAGAGCAAACAGATGAGAAGAGAAGGAGAGAGTGGAGGGAGGGAGAGAGACTGGATGAAGGGGATAAAAGGGGGGAGTTGAAGAAAAAAGAGGAGAGAGGAAAGAGACTGACAAAAAGAAAGAAAAACAGATGGAGGGAGAGAGTGAGTTAAAGGGAGAGACCGTAAACGGAAGAAGAGAGCGGATGAGTGAAAAAGAGATGAGTAAAAAGAAATGTGTAAACTGAGCATTTGCGATCCTTTTCCGGGTTTGAAAAAAAGACAGCCCAAACGGGGGATTCTGAACAAGGGAACTTTCTGACGTCACACTCGGGGAAAGGTTTCCACCCCCCGTCTGGATGTCCACCCACTGTCTCTGGAAATCACGCCCAGAGAGTTTGGACCGCGAAGGAGCTACGAAATGCGAGATGCGTTTTTTATTTGCCTGGAGACACGTGAGAGTGTTTCCAGGCTCGGATGTCCTTTATCCGAGCCTCTGAACCTCTGAAACAGCAGTGGTTTAATTTTATTTTCTGTGGAAATGTGTTTTTTTTATAGAAAGCATCTCATATCTTACTCCGCGCTTACACACATGGAAGTGGGTGACAGCGCACCGCTAATCCAGGAACCAGCGGCGTATTTGGCCACACCCCCACCCGCTGCACTGGCCTGTCTCTGTCCTCATTTGCATTCAAGCAACAACGCCCAGAATAAGGTGTTTGAGAGAGATATTTAGCGTCATATCTCATTTAGAGTCATATCTCATGCTCTGAGGTTTGATTTTGGAGAAGGATTCATTTACAGCATTAGGGAGCTACTAAGGCGCCATATAAAAGCATCAAGAAGTACCATGTCATGGGATCTTTAAAAGTGCATTGTGTAACTTTTCTGGTGAAGGGTCCGTCAAATGCTTCTCTCCAAGGAGATGTTATTGCTTTGTCCATATTGTTTCACAGTACGGTATTAAACCTTTCTATCTTCATGAAGACCAAGTTAGACCAAGTTACAGGTCAGATCTGTGGAGAAGCGACCCCGCTCACAGTCAGAATATGTTTTTCTAGGTATTTCTGAGTTATAAAACCACCCGTAATTGAATAAATGTAAGGTAGAGCCGTTTAATGTCATATCGTGTAACATTCTAAGCAAAGCAATGACGTATCCATAGAAACAAGAAGGTGACGGACCCCCAACTGAAAAGAGAAAAGAACCAAGAAGTTACACAGTTTGCACGTTATGGATTTAAAAATGTACAGCTTTTTCATTTCAGTTTTCAGTTTTTTTTAAATATTTGCTTGAGACGTCGTTCGTCCGTGCGAGTTTCACCTCTCGGATTTGACACTTGTCCACTCGTTCTGTTTGCTTCTCCTCTCTCGCTCATCTCTCAAACGGCTCCAGACTTCTATTTATAACCTCTTTATTTGAGTTCAGGAAGTGCAGACACCTCTCTCTCTCTCTCTCGCGCGCTACCTTTCTCTCTCTCTCTCTCTCTCTCTCTCTCTTTCTCTCTCTCTCCTTCTTTCTCCCTCTGCTCCCTCCACCTTTTCCTGTCTCTCTCTATAGTCTTTCGCTTCCCCCTCTCTCTTACTCTCCCCGTTTTTCCTCCCTTTCTCGCACATTCTCTCTCTTTTTCTCTCCCTCAGCTCCTCTCACTCTTTGGCTTTCTGTCTCTCTCTCTCCATCCCTTTCTCTATCCCCTCCCTTTCTTCCCCGCTCTTTCCTTCCCCTCTACCTAACCCTCCTCTCCTTCCCTCTCTCTTTTTCCCCTCTATCACCACCCTCCTCCTCCCTCTCTCTCTTTCTCTCTGTCTGTATCTCTCCTTCTCCCTCCCTCCTTCCTCCCTTCACCCCATACCTTCTTTCTGTCAATCTCTTCCTCTTTTCCTCCATCAACCCCCCACTCGTTCTCTTTCCTTCTCTCCCTTGTCTGTCTCTCCTCCTTCTCTCTCTCCATCTCTCTCTCACTCCCCCACCCCATCCTTCCCTCTCTCTCCCTCCCTCTTCCTCCCCCACCTCCCTCTCCCTGTTTCTCTCTCTGTCTCTCCCCCTTCTCTCTCTCTCCATCTCTATCTCACTCCCCCACCCCATCCTTCCCTCTCTCTTCCTCCATCACCCCTCTCTTCCTCCCTTGCCTCCCTCTCCCTATTTCTCTCCTTCCTCTCACCCCATCCTTCTCGCTCTCTCTTCCTCCATCACCCCCTCTCTTCCTCCATCACCCCCTCCCTCTCTCTCTCTCTCTCTTCCTCCTCACCCCCCTCTCTTCCTCCATCACCCCCTCCCTCTCTCTCTCTTCCTCTATCACCCCCTCCCTCTCTCTCTCTTCCTCCATCTCCCTCCCTCTCTCTCTCTCTCTCTTCCTCTATCACCCTCTCCCTCTCTCTCTCTTCCTCCATCACCCCCTCCCTCTCTCCCTCTCTCTCTCTTCCTCTGTCACCCCCTCCCTCTCTCCCTCTCTCTCTCTTCCTCTATCACCCCCTCCCTCTCTCCCCCTCTCTCTCTTTCTTCCTCCAGCTCCCCCTCCATCTCTCTCTCTCTCTCTCTTCCTCCATCACCCCCTCCCTCTCTCCCTCTCTCTCTCTTCCTCCATCACCCCCTTTTCTCTCTCTCTCCCCCTCTGTCTCTCTCTCTCTCTCTCTCTCTCTCCCCCCCCCCCACTCTCTCTCTCCCCCCCTCCCTCTCTCTCTCTCTGTCTCTCTCTCTCTCTAAACCCTGACAGCAGCAGGTCCACAGAGTTTCCAGCCCCAGAGTCCCTCAGGACTCAGTGGAAGTGACAGTGACAGTGTCCGGTTCTCCTGGTGGACTTCTGCTGTCACTTTTGTCAAATTAAACTTCTCTAGTTCTGGACAAACTCACACACAATAACAGAACTGACACCTGGATGTACAACACACATCTGTACACACACATCTGTACACGCACATCTGTACACGCACACTGTTTCACCTGTATAAACAACACACATCTGTACACACACATCTGTACTCACACTGTACAACACACATCTGTACTCACACTGTACAACACACATCTGTACACACACATCTACACACACTGTAACACTTCATAGTAGTAATATGTAGTGACATGATTTTTATAGTAGTAGTATACGTTATTAATGTATATTAGAGGGGTCCCCACATATCTGTCAACAGCCCTGAGGGCTACTACAATATTGTAGTCGCACTAGTACTGCAGTAGTACTAGTAGTAGCTGCAATAGTAGTAGTAGCAGTAGTAATAGCATTATTAACAGCAGTGATAGTAGTAGTAGTAATAGTAGTAGTGGTAGTAGTAGTAGTAGTAATAGTAGTAGCAGTTGTAGTAGTAACAATAGTAGTACTATTAGCCGCATTAGTAATAGCAGTAATAGTAGAGTGACATTATTTGTATGGTAGTATATGATATTAATATAGCATAGCATATAGCATAGCAGAGCATCGTAGCAGTGATAGTAGTAGTAATTTTAGTAGTAGTAGTAGCAGTAGTAGCAATAGTAGTAGTCGCAGTAGTAATAGCAGTAATAGTAGAAGTACAATACTTAGTAGTAGTAATATTAGTAGTAACAGAGCATTATAGCAGTATAATTAGCAGTAATAACAGCAGTGCTAGTAGTAGTAGTAATAGTAGTAGTAGTAGTAGGTAGCAGTAGTAGTAGCAGTTATAATAGAAGTAGTGACATGATTTTTATGGTATGTAGTAGTCCATACGTAGTAAATGAAGTAGTAGTATATGATATTAACATAGCATATAGCATAGCAGAGCATTGTAGCAGTATAGCAGTGATAGTAGTAGTAGTAGTAGTAGTCGTGGTAGTAGTAGTGGTTAATTCTAAAAACGCCATTCTTTTCAATGCTGGCACTTTCCCATTCACACCTAGTAAATGTCTCTTGTACCTTTTGTTCTTTCCTTTCCTTCTACGCACAAATCAAACCGCCTTGGCCAAGATTACCGTCCTCTCCGTGTAGCTCGACGTGTTTCTCACAATGTTTTCCTAGCTTGAAGTCTGACTCCTCACGATTTCGCCGCTCTTTGTTGATGATAAACGTGCTCGCACACCTCCTCTGCACCGCCGCTGCTGTTTTACCATATGCTCCACTCAGGCGTCCCAGCGTGAACGAGTGGGGAAGCTAATGGAGATGGCTGCGCGAGCACTGCTGGCTGAACGCAAAGCCCGACCAGATTTGGGTGGATTTTAGCACTCGTTTTAACACTAGAATCGCAGGAGGGGGGTTGCCAGATACTGTGGCGCTGGGAGAAGGAAAATAAAAGGGAGAGTGTTGTCGACGTGGGATCGTTTTAACACCAGATAGTTGTGAAGTGTCTCCCACAGTCTCCATTCATTCCCTGTTAACAGTTTTTAGGAACTAAATATAGAAGTGAAGGTGGAGGTGGACATGGCAAAACAGTGATTTTTCAGAACCTACAGTAGATCACAATTTTACTTCAATCACGAATCATGTAAATCGAGTAGCTTCGTCCAAAAACGTTCATTTTGTCTTCTTATGTACATTAACTTCTTGGGTTCTTTTGAAGTAACAGGAGTAGCTTTATATTATCTAAAGATGTAGGGTTCTTCTACTTGGTTCTATTCAGCCATGTAAACAAACTCAGACCAATGAACGCTCCAACCACACCCAGACCCTCTGAAACGTCCTGAGACCTTTTTCAGGAGGGTCTCGGGACAGTTCGCTAAAAAGTCAGTGGTACGGTTCGCCTAATCTGTGCATTCACTAGCAAGGACCACGCCACGACAATGAAATACGATAAAGATATTTATTGACTATTGATGGCGGGTAGATGTGATGGCTGGGGGGAGACTCAGGGTGGGGGCTCCGTCTCCAATCCAAAATGGTCACCCTGCTGATTCGGAACCCTCCTTAAAAATCCCATGACATGGTACTTCTTGATGCTTTTATATGGCTCCTTAATGGTTCCCTAATACTGTAAATGAATCCTTCTTCAAAATCAAGACTCAGTGCATGAGAAAGAGAGATAAGATGAGAAAGAGTCATAAATGTCACTCTGGAACACTCCATTATGGGCGTTGTTGCTTGAATGCAAATGAGGAGGACAGAGATGGCCTATAGTAGCGGGTGGGGGCGTGGCCAAACTCTCCACTCTTTCCTTTTCAGCTGTGCCCTGTGCGCTCTGACCCACTTCCATGTTTTTGCGCGGAGGGCGAGATGAGAAGCGTTCCATTGAAAAATAAACACATTTCCACAGAAAATAAAATTAAACCACTGCTGTTTCAGATATCCACAGGCTCAGATAAAGGACTTCCGAGCCTAGAAACACTCAAATAAAAAACGCATTTCGCATTGCGTAGCTCCTCCGCAGTCCAAACTCTCTGGGCGTGATTTACAGAGACGCTGAGTAGAGACAGACGGGGGTGGAACTGCATTTGCGTTTCTTTTTTCGAGCTGACGTCAATAAGTTTCCTTGTTCAAAATCGCCCGTTTGAGCTCTTTTTAGACATTTCGCAACTTTTAACCATGAGGGGGGGCATAAACAGGGTAGGGGAGCTCACATTAACATTCAAAAACTTCAGAAAGTGAAAATTTCATGCCATGGGACCTTTAAAGATGATGTCTTCAGGCTGAAGGGTGGACGAGAGACACAGGGTAGGTGGGAGGGGGTGGAGAGAGCTGACGTGGACGGTGTTGTCGGGGTAGGCTGTATAAATACAGGGGTAATTGAAGGTGTGGTCGAGATGAGATGTGGTTGACCGGAGTCAAGGCTGAGGCGTGGTCCAGCTCCTGAATCGAAGTTAATCATATTAACTCCACTTGTGAACACAAAGCGCACCGGATTCTCTTCACCTTTTTCAGTGTATTGTAACCTCCTTCGCTTGCCGTAGATATGTCACGTGACTGTAACCAGGAACACTCAGCCGTAAACATGGCTGGCCGTGGTCGTTGTATTGGCTACGCTAACGCAAATACAAATATCTCATATGTAATCTGAATAGCTCTATTTTCCAGTGAATTGAGCAAATTTCATGAAAAAACACAGGAGGGCACTACAGCAGACATTTGGTTTCAAGTGATGATTACCCAGAATTCCCAATGTAACCAGATTTTAGTGCGGTGGGGACATCTCTAGAGGACCTGGTGTCAACAGAACGGGGACTGGGGCCCCGTCAAAGCTGGTCCTCTTTGTAAAAAACTCACAATCTGAACACAAAACAAAGAAAACAAGTTATTTTTCTGTTCTGATCAATTTTTGTTCCACGTACAGACGACTGAGTTTGATTCACTTAGGTTGTTTTTCACACTTGCCTTGTTTGATTCATTTGCTCCTTTGATTCGGACCTTTTGGGCTGGTGTGAATAAAAACCAAAAATCTCGATCCGGAGCAAACAAGCGAACCGAGACCACCTAAAAAGCTCGGTCTTGGCACAGTTCCATTCGAATCCTGGTGTGGTTCGATTGAGGTGAGAATGCAGACTGGTCTCGATCCGACACAAGTTGGCTTTTTGTACTTAACGAGCTCCCGTCGTCTGTCGAGCATTATGAGAAACCGAGGCTGACGAATCAAAACTAAACGAAACGAAACTTACGAGGCTTATTTACATTTTGCGTGAAGAGCAAGAGTCACAACTTTATGTGCGCACATGAGCGCCGTCCTCCGTAGCCGTCTTGCCCTGTGTCTTCGTCGTTTGGAAATTGATTGTAAAATAATGTAATCCTCACGATGCTGCTCAAACATTTGTGCGAACTGTAAAAACTGAGCAAACCATATCGCTATGACGACACTGAAAACGGCACGTAACGCCATGACTCTCCTCCTTCATGTGTTTGGACACAGCGTTTTGACACGGCTCATTTCTGTCCAATGGTTGAGTGACCTCAGCACACGTGGTTTTGTTTATAGATGTTAGTTCGCTTGGGAAAAAACTGCAGTGTGAAAGCGAACCGCCCCCCCCCCAAAAAAAAAAAAAAAATTGGTCAGGACCAAAGCAAGTGAACTATCGGACTTTCCTGGTGTGAAAACGACCTTAAAGGGGACGATAAAGAGTCCATATTTGACTGTGATTGGTCAAACTCACTTGTCACTCAGAGCATAACGGAGGCCAGGAGGAGTAGTGGGTGGGGAAGTGTTTGTTACATTAAAGGTGCACTGCGTAACTTTTCTGGTGGAGGGTCTGCTACCTGCTTGTCTCCATGGAGATGCTATTGCTTTGCCTATGGGTGTTTCTGTTGCTCAAAAATGCCTCTCTCTCTCTTTCTCTACTTTTGTCCCTCCATTTCTTCTTTTCTTCTCCCCGTCTCTGTCATTTTCCTCTCTCTAACTTTCTCTCTCTCTGTCTCCCTCTCTTTCTCTCTCTCCCCGTCTCTCTCTCCCTTCTTACTCCAGCCATCCATTCTCCCCACTTGCTCTCTCTTTTCTTCCTCTCTCTTTCTTCTTCACCGACCGTCTCTCTCCCGGCGTCGTCTCTCTATCTCCATTTCTCTTTCTCCCCTCCTGCCTCTCTCTCTCTCTCTTCATCTCTCTCTTCCTCATTACCCCAGCCCTTCTGTCTCACTTCCTCTCTATAACTCCTTGCGCCTTTTGCTATCTCTCTCTCTCTTTATCTCCCCCTCTCTCTTTTCCTCTCTCTCCCTTTTCCTCTCTCTCAGTCTTCCTCTCCGTTCACTCTCTCCGTTTCCCTCGTCCCTCTCCTCTTTCTCTCTATTTCTCTCTCCCTCATCTTTTCTCACACTCTGTCTCTCCCCCTCTCTGTCACTCCTTCATCCTTCCCCTTCTCCCTTTCTTTCTCTCTGTCTGTCTGTCCCCTTCCCTATATCCCTCTCTCTCTCTCTCTCTCTCTCTCCATATGTCTCTCTTCATCTCTCTTCCCCATCACCCCAGCCCCTTTCTTTCTCACTTCCTCTCTATAACTGTTTCTCTTTCTTCTGTCTCCCCTCTCTCACTTCTCCTCTCATCTTTCCCCTCTAACCCATGACATCCCTCTCTTTCATCCCCCTCTTTCGTCCCTCTCTTTCATCCCTCTCTTATCGTCTGCTTTGTGATCGGAACAGACGGTGACACCCCCTCTTTTCTCACAATGACAAATCCCTCTGTTCTTTTTCTTTCTACCCTCTCTCTAACTTTCTCTCTCTCTCTCTCTCTTCCTATCTCTCTGTTTGTTTTCCTCTTTTTCTCTCTCTCTCTCTTTCTCTCTCCCTCTTTCTCTCTTTCTTTCTTTCTTTCTTTCTTTCTGTTTGCCCCTCCTCTCTCTCCAGCTCTGTCTCCCTCTCCCTCTTTTTCTCTCTGCCTGCCCCCCCCTCTCTCTCTCTCTCTCTCTCTCTTTTGTGGTCTCTCTCTCCATCCCTCTCCACCTTCCCTTTTCTCTCTTGCTTCCTCACTCTCTCTCCCCCTGTCTCTCCCTTTCTCATCTCTTTCTGACTCTCTGTCTCTCATTTCTCTCTCTCTCCCTCCTCCCTCTCTCATCTCTCACTTCCCTTCCTCCCTCTCTCCTCTCTCCCTCTGTCCTCCCTCTCTCTCTCCTCTCTCTCACTCCTCTCTTGTCTCTCACTTCCCTCCCTCTCTTTCCCTCTCTCTCTCCCTCTCTTTCCCTCTCTCTCTCCTCTTTCCCTCTCTCCTCTCTCTCCCTCTCTCTCTCCTCTCTCGTCTCTCACTTCCCTTCCTCTCTATCCCTCTCTCTCTCTCCTCTCTCGTCTCTCACTTCCCTTCCTCTCTTTCCCTCTCTCTTCCTTCTCTCCCCTCTCTCTCCTCTCTCTCCTCCCCCTCCCCCTCCCTCTCTCCTCTCTCTCTCTCTTTCTCCTCTCTCGTCTCTCACTTCCCTTCCTCTCTTTCCCTCTCTCTCTCTCTCTCCTCTCTCCCTTTCTCCTCTCTCTCTCTGTCTGTCTCTCTTTCCCCTCTCCTCTCTCCTCTCCTCTCTCTCTCCTCCTTCTCACTTCCCTCCCTCTCTCCTCTCTCTCTCTGTCTGTCTCTCTCTCCTCTCTCTCTCCTCCTTCTCACTTTCCTCCCTCTCTCCTCCCTCGTTCCCTCTCTCGTCTCTTCTTCCTGTCCTCTCTCCTCTCGTCTCTTGTTCCCGTCCTCTGCTGTGACCTGTTTTTCGTCTCTTTATTATCTGAACACTCTGGATGTGGATCTGCACTTGGCTCCGTGTCTCAGTGCAAATAAACCTGGCCCCTGCTCCAGAGCGTGTGGAGAAAATCAGCTTCAAATAAGATTACCGGGCTTTTGTTTTGGTGCTGATTTGGGCAAAGATCTGAGATTTTTCTGACAAGTATTGTGATTAAGCCTGCGATTTAGATTTTAATAATAGGATTCTGTTGACGAAAAGACTGAAAAATGAGCAGATAAACTAATACAAGAATCACATTTCAAAACGGGTTTGTACAGATCCAGAATCCAGGGTTTAAAAAATCACAATTAACGACAAAAACACTGAAGCTGACGGCCGAGTTGTTGATGTTATAATTTGGTGTTTTGGTTGTCAAGACGATTATCCAATCAGAAAGCAGAACAGACTAAACCAGGACTAAACCTGGACGAAGCCAGGACTTAACCAGCTCTAAACCAGGACTAGATAAGGACTAAACCAGGTCTAAACCAGGAATAAACCAGTTCTAAACCAGGACTAGACTAGGACTAAACCAGGACTCAACCAGCTCGAAACCAACTCTAAACCAGGACTACAATGGGACAAAACCAGGTCTGAACCAGCTCAAAACCAGCTCTAAACCAGGACTAGATAAGGACTAAACCAGGTCTAAACCAGCTCTAAACAAGGAACAGGACAAAACCTGGTCTAAACCATGACTAAAACAGGACAAAACCAGGTCTAAACCAGGACTAGATAAGGACTAAACCAGGTCTAAACCAGGTCTAAACCAACTCTAAACCAGGACTAGACCAGGACTAAACCAGGATTAAAACAGGACAAAACCAGGTCTGAACCAGCTCTAAACCAGGAACGGGACAAAACCAGGTCTAAACCAGCTTAGAGCTGGTTTAGACCTGGTTTAGACCAGGACTAGACCAGGACTAAAACAGGACAAAACCAGGTCTAAACCAGCTGTAGACCAGGTCTAGACTAGGACTAAACCAGGACTCAACCAGCTCTAAACCAACTCTAAACCAGGACTAAAACAGGACAAAACCAGGTCTAAACCAGGTCTAAACCAGGACTAGATAAGGACTAAACCAGCTCTAAACCAGCTCTAAACCAGGACTAGACCAGGACTAAACCAGGACTAAAACAGGACAAAACCAGGTCTAAACCAGCTCTAAACCAGGACTAGACTAGGACTAAACCAGGACTCAACCAGCTCTTATCCAACTCCAAACCAGGACTAAAACAGGACAAAACCAGGTCTGAACAAGGACTAGAACAGGACAAAATCTGGTCCAAACCAGCTCTAAACCAGGACTAGACCAGGACTAAACCAGGACTAGACAAGTCTAGACTAGAATTAGAACAGAACCAAATCAGGACTAAACCAGGACCAAAAACCTGTGTGTGAATGCAGCTTAAACCCTTTAAATCACTGCTATAAAACAAACACAATACAAACCGCCTCGCTTGCTTATGTTACCTAAAAATCCATTTCAAACCTGTTATGATTTTCCGCTATTTTGACACTTCCATTTAGCTCCTTTGTGTCCTTTGTTGTGCAAATAAATGAAGATTTCTTTCCAATTGATTAATATTTATGACTGAAATGAAACATATTGATTTGAAATGTTTTAAAGTAACTGATGACATAACGGCAAATAACACCTTCTGCTCCTTTTCATTCATTTCGAGTTATACTAATCAGAAAGACAAACTTGTGTGTGTCTTTTTCTGCAGGTTTAGGGGACTGACTTTACACTTCCTTTAACAATTACGTATTTTTCTTGTTGGTTTTTAAAGGTGCATTGCGTAACTTTTCTGGTAGAGGCTCCATCAAATGCTTTTCCTCATGGAGATGTTATTGCTTTGGAATAGAAATGTCTGGAATATGGGAGGGAAACCTGGAGTAGAACAGGACTAAACCAGGTCTAAACCAGGACTAAACCAGGACTAGAATCAGAAAAAGCAAGTCTAAACCTGGACTAAACTAAACCAGCTCTAAACCAGGACTAGAACAGGACAAAACCAGATCTAAACCAGCTCTAAACCAGGACTAGAACAGGACAAAACCAGATCTAAACCAGGACTAGAACAGGACTAAACCAGGACTTGAGTGGAGCAAACGTAAGTCTAAACCTGGAATAAACCTGGACTAAACCAAGACTAAACCAAGACTAAACCAGGACTAAACCAGGACTAGAGTGGGGCAAAAGCAAGTCTAAACCTGGACTGAACCAAGACTAAACCAGGACTAAACCAGGACTAAACCAGGACTAAACCAGGACTAAGCCAGGACTAGAGTGGATCAAACGCAAGTCTAAACCTGGACTAAACCAGGACTAAACCAGGACGAGAACAGGACTAGAGTGGGGCAAAAGCAAGTCTAAACCTGGACAGAACCAAGACTAAACCAGGACTAAACCAAGACTAGAGTGGAGGAAACGCAAGTGTAAACCAGGTCTAAACCAGGTCTAAACCAGGTCTAAACCAGGTCTAAACCAGGTCTAAACCAGGTCTAAACCAGGTCTAAACCAGGTTTAAACCAGGTCTAAACCAGGTCTAAACCTAGACTAGAACAACAGTAGCTCAGTTGGTAGAGCATTTGTCCACTGGTCCAAAGGTTGGCGGTTCCAATCCCACTCTTGAAATTAAAAAGACACAGATGAAGGCTGCCGTTGTGTCCTTGAGCAAGACACTTAACCCACCTCGCCTCAGTGTCTGCATACACTGGTGGGTGAGTGATTCCTCGTTGTTTTGGGTGCCTTGAAGGTTGAAAAGCACTACATAAAAATGCGACCATTTACCAATGTTTCACAGTATGGCCTTAAACCTTACTATTGTCATGGAGACCAAACCAGACCAAGGTACAGGTCAGATCTGGAGAGGCGACCCCGCTCACAGTCAGCCCAGCCCCCTCTTTTTTTGTTTTTGTTTTGCTCTTTAAGATATTTTTGAGCTATAAAACCACCTGTGATTGAATAAATGTAAGGTAGAGCTGTTTAATGTCATACTGTGGAACATTCCAGGTAGAGCAATGACGTATCCATGGAAACAAGCAGGCGACGGACCCAAAAAGTTACATAGTGCATCTTATTATATTGTCAAAAGGGAAATACTGCCTTTATACTGTGCATTTTAGCATCACAAAGCAACAAATTGGTCTGTTAATACTGTGTACGTGTATTGATTACTTTATAGATTTCCATATGCAGAGATGGGCGCCGTAGCGAACCCCCGAACGCCTCTGCTGCCTGTGTGCGCTTTGTAAAGCTCTAATTAGAATCCATTGTACTTGAAATAGTATCTCGCTTAAGTACATCCTGCATTTGGCCTATTTACCCACAAATGTTACACTGATATTGATGTTTTGTAATATTCCACATGTTTGGCTGTTCATACGGGCGCCTATGGCAACAGTGGCACAGCTGGTTAAGTGTTGCGCCGTCCAATAACATTTCTGGAGGGTGTTAGGCTACGTTTATATGACGATGGTCTGAACAGAAGACGCGAAAGTGGCGTCGCATCTTCACTTTTTATTCCGCGTTTAGACGAGCGTTTTCGGGAGGAAATCTGCGTGCATACGGTGACGCAAAAGGGTGGGGAATTCGATTGGGTATGCATGTCAGGCGGCTAGGTGGCGCTGTAATACATTATGACTATGTTCGTGCGCATGTGTAGAATCTTCCTTCTTCTCGTCTGCGCCGCGAAAAGCAAAACAAAACATGGCTACGGTAGCAAAAAATAAATAAAAATGTGCGGTCAGACGAAGAAGTTCAACTATTGCTTAAGACCACGTGGGACTACAAAGTCTTGCAAGTCTTACAAAGCCAAACAAAGTACACTGATATATGGACCAATGTGACGTAAACGTGTATGCGACGTCAGCAGATTTGACCAGAGTTTTGCGTCTTGGGCAGTGTAGAGGAAAACGCTACAGCGGAGTGTATTCAAGATTTCCACTTTGGAGGGCGGTTTCAGTTTTTGGCCTTTTTAAGCCCCCAAAACGCCGTCACCATCTAAACGAAAGGCACTTCCGATAAAATATTTTGTCGTTTTTACCCGTAAGCGTTCTTGTGTAAACAGGCCCTCAGTAGATATTATTACTTGGCCTGGAATGTTCCACAGTACGGTATTGACGTTAAACATATCTAGACAAGCTGGTAACGCCGCCAAGCTACTAGTCAGATCTGTGAAGAAGAGAACCTGCACTCAAAACGAACATTTCTCAAGGTACGTTTTAGCATTTAAAATAAAATGTAATTGAATAAATGCAAGCTAGGTGCCATATTGTGAAATATTCAAGCAAAGTAATGGCATCTCCATGGAGACAAACAGGAAGCAGACAAAACAACAGAACATTTACAACATTTACATTTAGTGTGTGTTAGTTGTACAGAAAGTGCAACAGTTTGTGACCTTCATATTACACAGTCAACAACAGTATAGAATAACTTAGAATGTATTTATTTGGTTTGTTTATTTACACAAGTTATTTTCCCATATGAAAATCGATTTTATGTGAGCTCAAAATGCCATGAAAATCAATATAATGTTGTAAATTTATGTTCATACTTGCAGAAAAAGCAAAATGGAGACTAATCTGGGACTAATTCTAGAACTAAACCTGGAGTAGAACAAGACTAAACCAGCTCTAAACCAGGACTAGAATGGGACAAAAGCAAGTCTAAACCAAGTCTAAACCAAGTCTAAACCAAGTCTAAACCAAGACTAAACCAAGACTAAACCAGCTCTAAACCAGGACTAGAATGGGACAAATGCAAGTCTAAACCTGGACTAAACCAAGATTAAACCAGGTCTAAACCAAGACTAAACCAGGACTAAAACAGTTCAAAACCAGGTCTAAACCAGGGCTAGAACAGGACAAAACCAGGTCTAAACCAGGTCTAAACCAGGTCTAAACCAGGACTAAACCAAGACTAAACTAGGACTAGAACAGGACAAAACCATGTCTAATCCAGGTCTAAACCAGGACTAGAACCGGACAAAACCAGGTCTAAACCAGCTCTAAACCAGCTCTAAACCAGGTCTAAACCAGGTCTAAACCAGGACTAAACCAAGACTAAACTAGGACTAAAACAGGACAAAATCAGGTCTAAACCAAGACTAAACCAGCTCTAAACCAGGACTAGAGTAGGATAAAAGACTAAGCCAGGACTAAGCCAAGACTAAACCAGGACTAAGCCAAGACTAAACCACGACTAAACCAAGACTAAACCAGGACTAAACCAAGACTAAACTAGGACTAGAACAGGACAAAACCAGGTCTAAACCAGGTCTAAACCTGGACTAGACTCAGGACTCAAACAGGAAAAAGCCAGATATAAACCTGGTCTAAACCGGGTCTAGACCAAGACTAAACCAAGACTAAACCAGCTCTAAACCAGGACTAGAATGGGACAAATGCAAGTCTAAACCTGGACTAAACCAAGATTAAACCAGGTCTAAACCAAGACTAAACCAGCTTTAAACCAGGACTAGAGTGGGAAAAAAAGCAAATCTAAATAAAGACTAAGCCATGACTAAACCAAGACTAAACTAGGACTAAAACAGTTCAAAACCAGGTCTAAACCAGGGCTAGAACAGGACAAAACCAGGTCTAAACCAGGTCTAAACCAGGTCTAAACCAGGTCTAAACCAGGTCTAAACTAAGACTAAACTAGGACTAGAACAGGACAAAACCAGGTCTAATCCAGGTCTAAACCAGGACTAGAACAGGACAAAACCAAGTCTAAACCAGGTCTAAACCAGGTCTAAACCAGGTCTAAACCAGGACTAAACCAAGACTAAACTAGGACTAAAACAGGACAAAATCAGGTCTAAACCAAGACTAAACCAGCTCTAAACCAGGACTAGAGTAGGATAAAAGACTAAATCAGGACTAAGCCAAGACAAAACCAGGTCTAAACCAGGTCTAAACGTGGACTAGACTCAGGACTCAAACAGGAAAAAGCCAGATATAAGCCTGGTCTAAACCGGGTCTAGACCAGCTCTAAACCAAGACCAAAACCCTGTGTGAATGGAGCCTATACCCTTTAAATCACTAATAAAACAAACACAATACAAAACGCCTCGCTTGCTTATGTTACCTAAAACTTCATTTCAAACCCATAGTGACTTTCAGCTATTTTGACACTTCCATCTCGTTCCTTTGTGTGGTTTTCTGTGTGACTCAAGGCCAGATTATTGGAAATGCTTTGGATACTCGCAGCAGACATCTCCTCACCATGTCTTTTTTGTGTTAAGACCTGCTCAGAGATTCCTCCTCCTCTGTTCACTGCAGTTTGTTCAACACAACTTCTCATGGACCCATTGGCTACGGTATCTCTCTCAAGGATTCATTTTACGCCCACCGTTTGTTAAAAGCCTCTACGTTCTTCGGATTATTGTCTATTCCACGCATCCTCTCCTCTGTTTAAGACCACGCATTTCAGTTGGAGCTTAAAAGAAAAAAAACAGTGATTCTTTCCAATCAGGAAGGGACAACAGCAGAAACAAGAAGGTATGAAGTGAATGAGTTGAAGATTCTGTATTTTTGTTTGTATTTATTATGTATGTAGGTATATATGTTATATGTATGTATTTAAACCAATTCTAAACCAGGACTAGAACAGGACAAAACCAGCTCTAAACCAGGACTAGAACAGGACAAAACCAGGTCTAAACCTGGACTAGAACAAGACAAAACCAGGACAATGCAAAGATAAAGGTGCCGTGGGTCAATGGGACAATCTGGACCCTAATGAAAAAAAGGGACTCAGCCCTAAAAAGAGCCATCAAAACAGGCCTAAGCATTGACCGTAATATTTTCAAAAGCTTAAGAAATAAGGTGACAACACAGCTCCGGAAGGCTAAAGCCGACTTTTACCTGAATATAATTAAAGCTGCAAAAGGGAACACTAGACAGCTTTGGAAAAGTATAAATACAATTACTGGAAGAGGACAAACAAAGCAGGAAACCATAACCTTAAACATAAATGGCACTTCTGCTGCTGGAAGTCTCGAAATTAGTAACTGTTTTAATGACCATTTCATCCAGTCAGTACAAACGCTTCATAAAAAATTTCAACAAGCACAGCCCAGTCAAGTTCTGACAAACGCTGAAAATGAGCTCACTCTAGAGAGTACAAATGAACCAAATGTAAATAAAATACTCTCTACCTTATCAAGCTCAAGATCCAAGGACATACACGGACTAGATACGCTCTTTTTAAAAACACACAAAGATACTTTAACTGCCCCAATAACAAGACTCATAAACCAGTCAATAGCTGAAAACACTTTCCCTCGGACACTGAAAACAGCCATTGTTACCCCGATTCATAAAGCAGGAGATGCACAAGACGTCAACAACTATAGGCCAATCAGTATTCTACCCGTCATAACAAAGACCCTGGAAAAAGTTGTGGTCGAGCAACTCACCAATCATTTAGAAGCTGAAGAACTGCTACATCCTATGCAGTTTGGCTTTCGTGCAAACCATTCAACTGAAACTGCCTGTTGCCTGCTCATTGAAACCATAAAATCAAATCTTGACAATGGAGGAGCTGTAGGAGCAATATTTTTAGATCTTCGAAAGGCATTTGACACAGTTAGCCACCCAATACTACTGTCAAAACTAAGAAAATATAAGCTGTCTGTAAATATTCTGGCCTGGATCAAATCTTACCTATCAGATCGTTTTCAGTGTGTCCGAGTTAATAACACCACGTCTGACACTCTCCCTTCAAACATTGGTCTGCCTCAAGGCTCAAACATTGGCCCACTTCTTTTCTCCTTATATATCAATGACCTGCCATCTGTGTGTGAGGATGTAAACATCCAGATGTACGCTGATGATACGGTGGTTTATACATGGGGGAAGGATGTTGAACAGGTAGCCTCTAAACTTACAGCAGCTATGGAGAAAGTTGCAAAGTGGCTAAATGAATCCTGTCTCACCCTGAATGTAAAAAAATCTGCAGCTATGTATTTTGTGAGTAAACATAAAAAATGTATTTTACCAAATGTCACTGTCAATGGGGAAGCGATCAATAATGTCACTGAATACCGATACTTGGGTGTCATTTTAGATTCTGGTCTCACTTTTAAAAAACATGTAAAGCAAATGTGCCAAAGTCTTAAGTACAACATCAAAACTTTTAAAAGCATTAGAAATTCACTAACACTGGAGGCATCTCAAACTTTTTATAATGCTATGATTATGTCCCGTTTTTATTATTGTATAACCTGCTGGTCTCAAGCAGGAAAAACTATTCTGGGACCTCTAGAGTCGCTGCACAAACAAGCTTTAAAAACCTTGGACCGGAAACCACGATCACATCACCACTGCCATGTGTTACAGAAATACAGACTGCTCAGCTTCAGTAATGTACAACGATTTGCTGCAATCCGATTGGTACACAGAATTTTAAATAACACTGCACCTGCACCACTTAAGCACTTTGTTCAGTACACGTCAGAGGTGACATCTAGAGTCACACGAGCTTCTTCTAGGGGCCACTGTGTTCTACCAAAATGTAAAACCTCATTTGCACAAACAGCTTTTTCATATAATTCAATAAAGGAGTGGAACAATCTCCCAACGGAACTGAAACGACAAACAAACTATGCAATATTCACCACAGAACTTAAAAAATGGCTATGGAATAGTCAGACCTGCCAGCACTGAACTATTTAAGTCCAATACAGCACCTTCTTATTCTTGCTTAAGACAAATGTTCCTGTAAATAATGTGAATGAGATGTGCTGATGTCTGTGTGTGAACGAGTTTTTGGGAGAGAGTGAGTTTATGAACTTTTGTTTTTACTGAGATTGTTTGAGTGTTATTGTATTGTATTTTATTGGTATTTTATTGTTCTATTGTATTGTATTTTTATTCATTGCATTGTATTTTTAATCATGTAAATCAGGGACTGCAGATGGAAATTAGCTATTTAGCTATAATCTGGTGCAGAACATCTCTGTTTTTATGAACTTAATGTATCTGTACATTGTCCCTTCAAATAAAGGCTAAACTAAACTAAACTAAACTAAACAAAACCAGGTCTAAACCAGGTCTAAACCAGTTCTAAACCTGGACTAGAACAGGACAAAACCAGCTCTAAACCTGGACTAGAACAGGACAAAACCAGCTCTAAACCTGGACTAGAACAGGACAAAACCAGGTCTAAACCTGGACTAGAACAAGACAAAACCAGGACAAAACCAGGACAAAACCAGGTCTAAACCAGTTCTAAACCTGGACTAGAACAGGACAAAACCAGCTCTAAACCTGGACTAGAACAGGACAAAAACAGGACTAAACCAGGTCTAAACCAAGTCTAAACCAGTTCTAAACCTGGACTAGAACAGGACAAAACCAGCTCTAAACCTGGACTAGAACAGGACAAAACCAGCTCTAAACCTGGACTAGAACAGGACAAAACCAGGTCTAAACCATTTCTAAACCAGGTCTAAACCTGGTTTATTTGGAAGGGACAATGCATATTAATGAACGCAAATATATGCAAAAATATGTTGCAGTTGCAGACATTAGACAATGTAGTACAGTGAACCCTCGTTTATCGCGGGGGTTAGGTTCCAGAAATAGCCCGCAATAAGTGAAATCCGCGAAGTAGGACAATTTTATATTTTACAATTATTCTACATGTTTTAAGGCTGAAAACGCTTCACCAGACACATTATACACCTTTCTGAGACTGGTATTAACATTTTTCTCTTGTTTAAACACTCAAACCTTTGTAGATTTTCATTAAAATATATTAATAGTGGGGGGGGGGGGGCACGTGACACGCGGACACGTGCGCGCGGACACGTGTGTTTGTTTTGGTACCACATATCCATGCCATGTGCGAAAGTCGAGTGGAAAGCGACCTGGATATCATTTTGGGCAAGACTCAAGCCACTGCTAACAGTGCCAAACCGCTAACAGACGCCTCTGAGCACCACAAGACCAGGTAAGACTAACCTGCGCTCACCAGGGTTGGTTGCATTTCACCCCGGCTCCAAAATCAGACCGCTATCAATGCGTCGCCAATACTCCACAGTTCTCTAGGACGGGGTCGGGTTCGTGAGGGGAAAAGACCCACTGTCTCCTCTGTGCGCGCGAGTGTCCTCCCCCCGCTGCGGCTCCCCCGGACGCCGCGCGGCCAGGCGCCAGGCCCGTCCATGTTGATTCTTGGCTCTTCCAAAATTGGAAAAAAAATCCGCGAAACAGCGAGGCCGCGAAGAGTGAACCGCGATACAGCGAGGGTTCACTGTACATGTGTTATTCAATAAATTACAGTAAAAATACAATTGATGGGCTTAGCCTAGAGTGCGGATTAAAAGGTGCTTCTCAGTGTGCGTAATAAAGTGCCTATTATTAAGGTGCCTATTCTATTTACAATGTGGATTTTTGTTGTGTGTGTGTGTGTGTGTGTGTGTTTGTGTGTGTGTGTGTGTGTGTGCGTGTGTGTGTGTGTGTGTGTGTGTGTGTGTGGGCTTCTTGTATGTCATGGCTATTGTATTATATGATTACAGTTTTGATTCCTTTTCAGCCATATAAATACATTGTTTCCTGGTAATATTTTCTGCATAAATAGTTGTTTTTTTCATGTACTCCCCTTGTAGGTGCAGTCAGGGTCAGATACAGATAAAATGACACCAGCACAGGCCAGTTTTATTGAATTACAGATGGGGGCAGCTAAAAGGAAAATTATATCTTGTAATACAGTGAGTTTTTGGCTCTAGTCATTGATAGAAATGACCAGGTTCCACATTTGTGCATTTACCTTTTGGATATTTCATGATTTCATGGCAAAGTTGTAAAATGTACAACATGTAGAACTTACCTACAGCCACATAATTTCCCTTTGTCTAAGTCTACGTCTATTTTACAGAAAAGTGCCTTGAGAATGATCACCAACAGTCATTTTAGAGCTTCAAGAACATTCAAACCCATTATTTGTAATTATTTAAGTGTTGAAAATGTGTGATATCGTTGACTTAAGTGTCCTCAAACTAATGCATGAAGCAAAGTCCGACTTTCTGAGACAAGAACAAGCCACTATATTTACAAGGAACCGACATGTTTAAATAACCCAGATTCAGAACCGAGGTAATGGATCATTTATGGAAACGTCTTGACAAAGAAATCAAAGATTAAAGGAATTAAAGGACAATAGGCAAGGCAATATTGGCATTTAAAAAACACATAAAATCCAGTGTAATGTGTATGTATGAAAAAGAAAACTAAGTCGCTGCGCATAAAAGTGAAGATTTCTGTTTGCAGTTGATAAATATTTGTGACCGAAGTTAAAAATATCAATTTGAAATGTTTAAAGTAAATATCAGTGTCTGGAAAAGAGGGCAGATAACATAAGATGACTCTTCTTTCTGCTCCTTTTTATTCTTTTTTTTCTTGTTAAAATATTTTTATACTTAATGAATGAAAAAAAAGAAAAGAAAAAGGCCGTGTAATCAATAGGAAAAAGGGTCTCTTGCCCCCATCTGGGAGTATGACATTATCACATTGTAGAATTTTGAAACCACCAATAGTTTTGAGCGTTTTAGCCCCACCCCATTTTCCATCAACCAATCAATCAGCAGGACACGTCTTTAGTCGACCAAATATTGGCCCTGAGGAGCCTCCGGGCCAAGACCAGCAGACTGAAAGAAAGATTCATCCACCAAGCTGTCAGGATGCTGAACTCTTTCCCTGCCCTCCCTCCCCCAATGACACTGCTGCTTAAAGGACAATTAAATGACAGTGACACTGCTCCTTAAATTACACTTAAATGACACTGACACTGCTGCTTAAATTGCACTGACACTGCTGCTTAAAAGACACTCAAATGACACTGACACTGCTGCTTAAATGGCACTTAAATGACACTGACACTGCTACTTAAATGACACTTAAATGACAGTGACACTGCTACTTAAATGACACTCAAATGACACTGACACTGCTGCTTAAATTGCACTTAAATGACACTGACATTGCTACTTAAATGACACTGACATTGCTGCTTAAATTACACTTAAATTACACTGACACTGTTGCTTAAATGACACTTAAATGTCTGACACTGCTGCTTAAATGACACTGACACTGCTGCTTAAATAACACTGACACTGCTTCTTAAATGGCACTTAAATGACACTGACACTGCTGCTTAAATTACACTTAAATGACACTGGCAATGCTGCTTAAATGACACTTAAATGTCTGACACTGCTGCTTAAATAACACTGTCACTGCTGCTTAAATGGCACTTAAATGACACTGACACTGCTGCTTTAATGACACTTAAATGACAGTGACACTGCTGCTTAAATGACACTGACACTGCTGCTTAAATGACGCTGAAATGACACTGACACTGCTGCTTAAATTGCACTTAAATGACACTGACACTGCTACTTAAATGACACTTAAATGACACTGACACTGCTGCTTAAATTACACTTAGATGACACTGACACTGCTGCTTAAATTGCACTTAAATGACACTGACACTGCTACTTAAATGACACTTAAATGACACTGACACTGCTGCTTAAATTACACTTAAATGACACTGACACTGCTGCTTAAATGACACTTAAATGTCTGACACTGCTGCTTAAATGGCACTGACACTGCTGCTTAAATGGCACTTAAATGACACTGGCACTGCTGCTTTAATGACATTTAAATGACAGTGACACTGCTGCTTAAATGACACTGACACTGCTGCTTAAATGACATTTAAATGACACTGACACTGCTGTTTAAATGACACTTAAATGACTGACACTGCTGCTTAAATAACACTGACACTGCTGCATAAAAGGCACTTAAATGACACTGACACTGCTGCTTAAATGACACAATTTGAGCTTTATTCCACTACACATTGTGTGTTTTACTTATTTGTATATACATGTTTACTGTACTTTTGCTACGGATATATGTGATGTTTTAGTCATTGTGTTTATTGTCTTGTTTATCAGATGTTTTATGTTCACTGTGGGCCTAGGGGGCGCTGCAATTTCAAATCCTGTGTGTGCAACCTGTACATATGGTTTTTGACTATAAAGCTGACTTTGAACTTTGAACTTTGATATTTCTATAGTCGATTCAAGATTCAAAGCTTTTATTGTCATATGCACAGTAAAGAAACACATTTCCCTGATTAGATTAGATTAGATTAGATTAGATTAAGCCTTTATTTGGTCTCACACACAATGAAATTCTTACTTTGCTGCCCACCCTGGATGCCAAAAGCAAAAAAAAAAGTTAAAATAGATAAATAAGATAAAGAGAAGCATGTAAAAAAATATAATCAAATAGAAACAATCTTTACAGAATATACACTATGAAAAATATAAGCTAGGTGCTATGTACATATTGACATATAATTTGTCTAGACCTAAAGTCCACGATACAAACCTGAGATTGTTCGTGGTCTCGTTCGTCGCAGTGGCTCAGTCAGTGCAGAGAGCTGAGGTCAAATGTATTACACCATTATGACTGGCATCTAAAAGCCCTTTAAATAGAAGGAACCATTAGCTCTTTCTGAAATGTTATAATGTGCCTTGCCATTTGAAGGAAAGTAATTACAGATGCTTAAAAATGCCACCGACTTAAGCGGCCGACGTATCCGGTGTCTTATTGTAAATGCGTTATGTCATGTCATTCTGCTGCCAAATGTGGTGTTTAATTAACGCTGGAGTCAGTCGCGTTTGTGTTACTTTTAAAACACCGTAGGATGTTATCAATGGATTGCCTGAGAACAAAATACAACAATAAACATTTAAAAAAAAATTAAAAAAAAACATTGAACACATGTAAAAACAACACAAACTGCCCACCCCTAAATAAACAAACTGAAATAATGTGCTAGTGCAGCTTAACCACACTGCTAGGCCCTCTTATATTTATATTTTTGCCAATTTATAATTTAATTTTCCTTTCTCTCTCTCTTTTAGTTATTTCAGTTAAAGGAAATATTTTTTCAGCTTTAGTTTTTATTTTTTCGTTCGTTTTCGTTTACGAGGAAAAATTGTCTCTTGCCCCCATCTGGGAGTATGACATTACCAGATTGTAGAATTAAATTAGAATTAAATTGTAGAACTAAATTATTTATATTCTCTCTCACGCTCTCTCTCTTTTTTTTTTCTTTTTTTTTAAACACTTTTAAAGCCCCAGTGTGTAGGATTCGTGGCGCATAGGTGGATGGTGCTATTGCACTTTCTGTTTTAGCTACGGCAGACCTCGAGGGTCACCCGGGCGCACGCACGAGCCGCGTGCCGCTACTGTATAAATAAAACGCGGTCCCGGTTTGTTTGTTTTTTTCTTTTCTCATGAAAACACACATTCCCGATCATGTACCATGACACTCTTCACATCAAATGAAACCTTACAGTCTCCTCTTTTTGACTATGCAATTCATTTCCCTGCAAAACAATCACTCCCCGAGCACATGGGGCTTTTATACGGAAAAGCACAAAACGAGGTTAGCTTGCCTTTGAATGCTTTGCACAGGTCAAACTCTGTATTTCACCATAAACTTGCTCTCAATTTGTCCGTAAGGATCCAGCGAATAAAATCCAGTAAAACAATTTAGTCCAAAACACGTGTTAGATCCATTATGACGTCTGATCCGGCAGCATGCTTGTGTTGTTTACCCAAAACCACGAGCCTTGCCGAAGGCGAAGGCGGAGCCCAAATGTCCTTCTGCGGCTCTCGTATTCAAAATGGCTGCCTCTGCATGGGGAAGATCCCCCTTTTATGTGACTATATCTAAGTCCAAAAGAATACTTTGATTTCATGATGGAAGTGAAAAGGCTTGGAAAACAATGTATTTTTGAATGGGTATCTTCAATTTCAGTAATTAACGGGTAAAAATCTTACACACTGTCCCTTTAATCACTATAAATATTTTCACCATCATTTCCTTTTATCATCTTTTACTACAATATTAAAGCATAGTGCCCCCCATTTATTATTATTATTATTATTATTATTATTATTATTATTATTAGTACACAAGTTTGATTTTGTTCAAAACGAGAGATGACCAATGAGCTCCTTTGTTTCACACGTGTCCCTGAAATGAACTAATCTGATTGGACGGCCATGTTTGGGTCTGGCTGGAGGCGCGACAGAGGGTGACCAGGCTCATGTGGAAAAAGTAAAAAATACAGAAAGATCAGTCTGTAAAATAAGTATAATTTTGTAGAAATCTACATTAAACTACAAAAAAACGTACTTTTTTGCAGTACATATTGAATTGAAATTACTTTTGTTTTCTTTTTTATTAGACGTGGGCCTTTTATAGCAATTCTACTCTATTTTATTATTATTATTATTATTATTATTATTATTATTATTATTATTATTATTATTATTATTATTATTATTATTATAGGAAGTCCCTAACTCAAATTATTTTTCAGCTTTCAGAAGGAAACTGTCAGACCTTGCCATTATTTTTCTTGTATTTTATTTGCTTTTTTCGGTGTATTTATTCATTTATTTAACATTTTTAGTTCTGCGTGATAGTATGACCTGTATAACGTTTCCATTTACAAGTTTTTGCTGTGATATTTGTAATAAAACCAAATTTACAGCGCTAAATTCTCAACACACAGAGGATTTATTTTGGATATGAACCTGTGATAAAACTGCTTTGCTTATCGCCATGGAAACGCGTTAGTTTGTCCTCCGTCGCATTGTTGTGTTGTTGATAATTGTGGCTTTTCACATGTTACGCAACAATCCAATACAACCCCCATTATTACGCCGCTCTGTCAGACTCAAATTAATTTAACGCCCCCTCCTGTCACACTATCGGTATTACAGGGCTGAGTCCATACGAAATGACTGGTTACAATAAAGCCGCAGCAATTAACGCTTCGACGCCTCGCCTGCAGCTCGACCACAGCTGTTGGCGCGAATCGGGGAATAATCAACGCAATAACAACACTGGGATGTACTGATGTTTGGGTCTGTGTGTTTTGAGTGACATTTAAGATGTTTATGGTTTAATAAGTGCAGATTTTAAAATATTTGGTGATATGTTTTTTGTTTTGTTTTTATTTAATCCTAGAACACTTTCGCTATAAAAAGTAACACCATCACTTTTACCCGATATAATATACCCGACAGAAAGTACTTGTCATAAAAAATAGATCAAAATATGACAACACATGATAAATTAGAGTGGTTTTCTATTATTTTCAAATGTGGTATGTGTATCAAAATGGAGAAAAAAAACAAAAAAAACCATAGGAAAACCATAAAAACATGCTCCAAAATTACTGAAAAAATAGGAATTTGAAAACAAAAAAATTCCTAAATAAATAAATAAATAAATAAATAAATAAATAAATAAATAAATAAATAAATAAATAATAATAAATTAATAAATTAATAAATAAATAAATAAAAAATAATAAATAAATAAAGATACTGGAAACTTGGTGTTTGGTCCCCCCATTCCTGGGACATGTGAGACTTCCCTGGTGAAGCTCAGACTCCTCGACACACGAACAGTTGCAGGAGAGAAGAATGGTATTTAAAAATAGTATTTTTTCAGTGGGTAAAAATGACCAGTTGACTAAAATATTGTTTTCACCATAAGAATTCCCTTTGAAATCAGCACTTTGTGATATTTATTCATAACCACTGCACTAAATAAGGACAGATACACATTCCAGGACCACTCTTACTTACCTATTCCTTACATCCTCTTACATTAAATTCATTCCATTCTTACATTCCTCTTTCACTTTCACTTACAGCCGAAAGCCTGTAGGAAAAAGTGGGCTTTGGGGCAGGGAAACACCTACATCTTCAAAGATGTCAAAAACAAAGGTGAAGCTCCCCAGGGACCCATGACACTCAGAAAAATGCAACATATTGTGGAGCCAATAGGGGGTCACAAAAGGGTTCTGTCGTGTTTTGTAATCAACGATCCGTCTTTTGCTGGTCTCCATGGAGATGTTATTGCTCCTGGAATGTTTCACTGCATCTGCATGACATTACATAATAATACTAATACATTTGATTTATATAGTGCTTTTCAGGGCACTCAAAGACGCTTTACAGAACATATATTAATACAGTCAATATCAGTGACGTGTGGTGAGGGTCAGGGCTGGTGAGGCACTGATGTCGTCACAATCAGATTTACAAATCTGTAAACCAAGGCCAGTTTCTCTCCCTGTAAGTGACTGGAGCTCGTAATATTTTTGATGTGAAGCTGAAAATTAATTATTATTGTTCAGTGCATTTTCCAGAGCGCACCGAGTAGCGTCATAAATTAAAATAGCGACGTTTTTAGCACGATCTGGCTCTGAATGTGAGCGGTGGACCTCTCATGTTTAACGAGGATTGTTTGCAAATTTTTCAGGTCACAGTATCCATCTGAGTCCAGACATCGTCACAGCAGGTTGAGAAAAGCAGAAAAGACGATTTCTTACCACACTGTTTGAAAAGAGCGAGTCTTTCGTCCCGTAGTCTGGAGCAAACCCTTTAGCTCCGGCGTTGGTCTTCCTTTAATTATAACCTCCTGCTTCCACCAAAAGTCCAGATTAGAAAACTGCTCGAGCTTTAATATGAAATCTTCCTCCATTTAAAAAGTCAGTCCAGACAAGAAGTAAAAAGTGAAGTTTATCTTATTTATCTTTATTTACCTCCATAGCGACAAACAAGTGATACCATAATCCCAAGTAACTGTTGAGAGAATAGACTGCATAAAGAAGAGGAATAAAGGAGTGTGACGTCACCCATAGCGTTTGGCTCCAGTCTAATGAAGCTCACAGATGCTAGCAGTTGTAGGGGTGAATTTTGACTTTTAGGAATTTATTTACAGACAAAATAGCGAAATAAAAACACCAGGATCATGTAGAGCGGGTCAATACGAACATTTGAAGACCAAAACGACGAGGCTCACAGCTACAGTCACAGAAAGGGTTCCAGTTTTTCAATGTAAAGTCAGCTGGAGCCAGAATCGATGGAGCCTGAAGCGCCCCCATGCTCACTTCCTATAAAAGCTGTTAGATAGTATACTGTGGAATATTATGGACAACACATCGAATCAGGTTTGTGAAGTTGTAGTACAGTTTTGTATTATGTTTTTGTACATTTATGGAGAATTGTCGCGTGGGAGCATGGCTGACGTAGGCTTGTGGGTGGAGCCTTGCACAGAATCATACACCTGACTGTCATGAGGGTTTGAACAAGGCCCAAGAGAGATCACGAAATTACTCAAACATCCATAGATGACATATAAAACCTCTTTAGGCATGTTTTTGGTGAGGGAACCACATTATAACATGGTAGAAAGCTCGAAAAAGTCAATACTCTTCTGCAGATTTGATCGTCAGCCTTTAACCCTGTATGTTCTATCATTATTTTACACATCATCTAAACCACACGGAGACCCTTACGCAGATACCGAAGTGTAAAGACGAGCGCGGTTTGAGCTCTTCCACACCCCCAGAGTTCATGACAAAAGCCTGGAGAGAGGCTGCCTGTGTGGGCTTTTGTCTGCAGAGATGTGCCCAGCCGAGCCTCGGCACGGAGCTTATTTTAACTTTGCTCATCCTCCATATGCTGCACTGTTATCGTGATGGTCACATTTACATAGAGGCTACAAAGGGCAATGAAGATACTATATTTAAACTGTAGTTGATGAGCCCCTGTGCGTCAGCTCTTTGTAATGTACTTTATTGTTTTTTTGTAAGGACGGATTAGTCAAACTCAAGTCTTTATCTGACACTTCACTCAGGGACGTGTGGTGAGGGTCAGGGCTGGTGAGGCACTGACGTCGTCACAATCAGATTTACAAATCTGTAAACCAGGGCCAGTTTCTCTCCCTGTAAGTGACTGGAGCTCGTAATATTTTTGATGTGAAGCTGAAAATTAATTATTATTGTTCAGTGCATTTTCCAGAGAGCACCGAGTAGTGTCATAAATTAAAATAGCGACGTTTTTAGCTCGATCTGGCTCTGAATGTGAGTGGTGGACCGTTCGTGTTTAACGAGGCTTCTTTGCTAATTTTTCAGGTCACAATATCCATCTGAGTCCAGACATCGTCACAGCAGGTTGAGAAAAGAAGGAAAAGCAGAAAAGACTATTTCTTACCACGCTGTTTGAAAAGAGCGTCTTTCGTCCCGTAGTCTGGAGCAAACCCTTTAGCTCCGGCGTTGGTCTTCCTTTAATTATAACCTCCTACTACGACTGAAAGTCCAGTTTAGAAAACTGCTTGAGCTTTAATATGAAATCTTCCTCCATTTAAAAAGTCGGGGCAGACAAGAAGAAAAAAGCGAACGGATTGCTGAACTTGACTTGCAAACTCTAAATTGTATCTAGTTTATTTTAGTTTAGTTTAGTCTTTATTTGAAAAGGGACAATGTACAGAGACATTAAGCTCAAAAAACAAAGATGATCTGCACCAGATTATAGCTACATAGCTAGTTTCCATCTGCAGTCCCTATTACATTAAAAATTACTGATGGGTGCTGGTAAAAACCCAACATATTCTGTACACAGGAAAGGAAGACAAGAGAGATTAGGTTTTTTCACTTGCAAGTGGAGAACAGTCAGAGAAATACGGCCAGGTTACAACATTGCTCTCGGCCCATATTTGCTCTGAGCGTCCTGGTTCTCTGTGCCCCCAGCTTGCTATTTATTCAGTTTTTCACATCCCTAGTTTACACGTGGTCTGTCCTGCCCATAAGGGGTGGGGGAACATGTGGCAGGACAGCCGACAAAACATAATCATTAAAACCAAAACATAATCATAACACCCAACACACTTATAAGATAATTCCCAGATATGACATCTTTCACAGGGACAATGTCCCTGAAACTTAGATACTGGAGGAGCCGAGCTGTCTGCTTACGTCTCCCCTCAGATATCTGGCCTTTCTGCAACTCAAAACATATGATCACAAGTCACGCACACATTTGAAACTTCATTTCTAAAGATTAAAGAATCACAAAAGTTAATAATATATAATTATTCCATCATTTCCCTCCTGTTTATTAATTTTTGTTGTATCATGTGTAACCTCTTCTTTGCAGATTTTCAGTTACCTGTTCATTGTTATTGTACACACAATTCTCAATTTCTTGGAATAAGTCAGTCAATTCATTTTGTAAATCTGTTTCTTCGTCAATGGGTGTCGCTAGAGTGCCATTATAACCTGTCAGCAAATGCATCATCACTTCCTTGTCTTGTGGTAAGGGTGAGATGGCAGTTGTAATTAGTCTATTAATTAATGCTCTTAGACATGGAATACAACAACACCCACATAAGGTCAAAATCGCTGCAAATACTGCTACTGACATTAGGACTGATGTTACCAGGGCTTTGTATTTTCCAAATACATCCAGCCAGCCGTCCCACATGGAAGTATCTACCCCCGATTGGTCCTTCATTCGCTTGTTCATAGCTCTTAGGCCATCCAAGGCCTTAGTGAGTTTACCTTCGGGAGCGGTGTTATTCGGGACAAACGCACAACACACATCCCCAAAGATTGCACACACTCCTCCTTTCTCGGTTAGTAACATGTCGAGCACTATGCGATTCTGGAAGGCCATGAGTGAGGTAGCTTTAAGTTGGTCGTGTACAGCAGATAGTGCAGTTTCGGTGTAGTTGCCAAGTTTCTGGACGTTATAGTGGATGTAGTTGATTCTGTCTACATTTTTGTTAGACGTAATTGGAAGGAATGCAGCTATAACTGGTGTATTTTCAAATCCTGCTGCTATTTCAAAAGATCAAAGTTAGCTTTTATTGTCAATTCTGCCATATATGTCCAACATACAGTGAAATTTCGTTTCTCTCTGGCCAGGTAGTGCAAAAAGACACTGTACAAGATACAATATGAAGACAAAACACAACAAAAACTATCTAGGACAGAGATCTAAAGTTAAAACTAAAGTCTAAGATCTAAAATCTTAAAACAGTGCAACATAATAAATAAACCCCTATATACAGATTTCCAAAGTGTGCAGTGTGCATCAAAAATGTGCAATAGAATGTGCATTGGAGTTAAGATAAAATAAATGTGCATCAGTGCAACAGTCGTCCCCAGCAGCAGCCTCCTAAAGGGTCCTGAGTGATATATTTGATTTGCTAATTTATATTCGTCAGGCACGCCCCCTAGGGACGCCCACAGCGTCAAAGTAGGTCTTCTAATCACGGGGTGTGGCTAGTTCGCTTCCTTCTATTTAAATGTCCTGGAAGCACAAGTTGGTAATGTGCACTTATCTCTTCTGCAGTCATTGGTTGAACTATCACTGGCATAATCAGTGTAACTAAAGCACAACGAGCTGAAGTATTGGACAGTATTTTGTCATAGATCTTGTCTTCACCGCACCACCACCACACGTCTGATCTGGATATTACTTTCATGTTGTCACCTCCACTAATGTTAGTTTCACAAAATTCCTGCTGGATTTTCCCTAAGATGTTTTTTGTTCCATTGAAATTCATACACATAAAAAAATTTAAGTGCTACTTTAACATCAAATACTGGTTTAATCTTTACAGGTTGGGTGACTGGAAAAGTTTTATCCAAGTCAGAACAGTTTGGTGGATTGGTGTTAGTCATTATAGGTATTATACATGTCTCGTTAATGGGTGCAGGGACTACTTTCAAAACTGGTCTAGATCCCAAACATACTAAACAGTCTGATGGTGTTGAATTAGCTGCTTGTTCCGTCATTAGCAGTTATTGTTGAGTCCTGATATTTCTGTAGCTATTAGAAACCAATCATCTGTTTTTTGCTCGTTGTTGTTGTTATTTATTCTAATCTTTGTACTAGTGAAAGTTTGTGGTCCTATCACTAGACTTTCCTTCTGCTGAGGCAGTTCTGTCGAGTCAGCCTGTGTTATGTTAGAACATATAAAAACTTTGTGCATGGGTCGTCTCCTGATTTATGAATACATAACAATAAGGTATAACATGGTACTTTCAGACCATGACCTCCTGATTCTATTCCTGCTTCTAATGGTTCTGCTGTTGTGTTAAAGAACATTACTAAAGTTAATTTGCCATTCAATTTAATCACTTCCATCTTAAGTCTTCTAGCCCATTTTTTTTTATCTGATACCATACTAGTAGGAATGTCATTACAAGGAATGTCAACAATATCCAACACATTATAGCTGTCTTTAGCCATTTTGGTATTCTATTCCTGTGATTTATCTGCATCTTTGTAGTTTATAACCTTTTTGCAATGACTTTGATGAATCCAAGTTGCTCTCTCAGCTATTTTTAGTGCTGTTGGGGTTGTTAACAATACTTGATAAGGACCTTCCCACTTAGGTCCTTAGTGTTTTTTCTTAATGCTTTTCACCAAGATCCAGTCCCCTGGTTCCACTAACTCTTCTTCCTGTTGAGAACAGGGTTGGTCTACTTCAGTATGTTTGTTATTTTGCTTTTCAAACATTTTTCTCATGTGTGAAGCTAAGTCCATATCTTCCCCATCTTCCCATATTTGTTTAAATTGTGGTATTTTATATGGTCTACCAAACAATATCTCAAATGGAGTTAGCCCTTGTATAGCTGTAGTATTTAATTCTAACTTGACTAAATCTAAACATTTAGTCCATGGTCTTTTAGTTTCTTCCATACATTTTTTAAGTCTGGTTTTTATAGTACCATTTCTTCTCTCTACTAGTCCTGCTGACTGTGGGTGATATGAACACAAGTTTTTTAGTTTTATATCAAATTTCTTTCCTATCAATTCTATGGTTTCATTAACAAAATGTTTAGCATTATCCGATCGGATCACTTCCACTAATCCATATCTAGGTATAATTTCTTTGCATAACGCTTTTGCTACTGTTAATACATCTGGATGTCTAGTTGGAAATATCTCTGTCCATTTTGAAAACACATCTATGATTACTAAACAATATTTCATACCTTCACTTTGATTTAATTGAATAAAATCCATCTGTATTTCTTGAAATGGGTATTGTGGTTCTGGAAATTTACCTCTAATTGGTCTAAGATTTCCTTGTGGATTATGTTTTGCACATATTAGGCATCTTCTACAAAAATTTTTAGTAGTTATTATTAAATACTGCGTATTTATCATAGATACCATCCCTCCTGTTGAGACATGTGATTTACCATGGCTCAATATTGCTGCGTATCTATATAAATTCTGTGGTAGTATTGGTTTATTTTCTGGTCACATATATATGTCGTTTTTTATTTGTGCTCTTTTTCTTTTCCATAAGTTTATTTCAGTTTTAGGGCTTTGTTCTTGCATGTCTTGTAGGTTTTTTTTGTTTAGTTGGGTCCCTTCCATTAAAGAGTATGTATTTATTTTGTATTCTGCTGCGTCTTTAGCTGTTTTATCTGCCATTGCATTTCCTCTTGTTACTTCATCTGTTCCGGATTTGTGTGCTACACATTTACAAATAGCTATTTTATTTGGTAATTGTACTGCTTTTATTAATTCTGTTAATAATTCAGCATGAGTTACTGGTTTTCCTGTAGAAGTCTTCATTCCTCTATTTTTCCAATATTGTGCAAATACGTGAGTTGTCGCATATGCATATTGACTATCTGTATATATTGTTACGTTCTTGCCTTTAAATAATTTGCATGCTTCTGTTAGTGCTACTAATTCTGCTGCTTGTGCTGAATAATTTGGAGGTAATTTATTTGCTTTTAATACTTTATTTACTGTTGTTACTGCATACCCTGTCTATGTTTTTCCATAATTGTCTTTTCTAGATGATCCGTCTACAAATACAATTTCTGCTCCTTCAATTGGAGTATCTAATAAATCTTCTCTACATTTTGTTGATTGTTCTACCAATTCTTTACAATTATGTGGGATTCCGTCATCCTCAGTCGGCATTAAAGTGGCTGGATTTAATAATGTACATCTTTCTATGGTTAAATGTGGTTGTGAATATAAATTTGTCATACATGAAAGATGTCTTGCTGGTGATAAAAATGAGTGGTTGCTCTGTAATAGTAATACTGCTACAGCGTGTGGTACTTTGAGTGTTAATGGGTGAAATAACACTACTGTTGCTGAAGCTTCTACTGCTACAGATGCTGCTTTTACTACACTGTCAAGTTGAATCGTAGGCTTATAGGTCTTAGTTTGGTTCCATGCAGTTGTGTGATTACTGAAGTCATGAATATGCCTTTACAATCTACCATTTGCACGAAGGGTTTTGAATAATCCGGTAAGGCTAAACTTACACTTAAGACTAAAGTTTGTTTTAGATCACAGAATGCCTTTTCTGCTTCCTGCATCTATTTTAATTTATCTTTCATTGCTATTGGAGTCTCATATATTATCATATTGGAGTCT
Organism: Paratrypauchen microcephalus; assembly: GCA_036785185.1. Lineage (NCBI taxonomy): Eukaryota > Metazoa > Chordata > Actinopteri > Gobiiformes > Gobiidae > Paratrypauchen > Paratrypauchen microcephalus. The sequence continues at coordinate 1,208,137 of JAVJIX010000225.1, read as the reverse complement.
CATATTATTATCATTTATTATCATTATTATTATTTTCCATTATTATTATTATTATTACGTATTACTATTTGTATTATTTATTACTTACTTTATCCCCTCCCTACATGCATGCACTTTTTCCCCTCTTGTCCAAATGTCCTGGAGCTACTGTGGCGAGTAAATTTCTCCTGTGTGAGATCAATATAGGCTTATCTTATCTTATATTAGTTGACTTAATGGATGTGTTAATTCTGCATAACATGGAATCCATTGTCTGCAGTAATTCGTTAATCCTAAAAAAGACATCATTTGTTTTTTTTTTGGTTTCTGGTTTTGGTGCATTCAGGATAGCTGCTTTTCTGTCGTTAGTAATTGTTCTGCCTCCATGACTGAGAGAATGTCCTAAATATATGACTTCTTGTTTACAAAATTGTACTTTATTTTTACTTAATTTATGTCCGTTTTCTGCTAGATATTTTAATAACGCTATTGTATCCTTTTGGCCTGTTTCCTTATCTGGCGATGAAATCTAAACATCATCCACGTAAAGTAAGATTTGACTTCCTCCTGGAGGTGTGAATTTAGACAAATTCAAACTCATAGCCTGTGAGTAAATTGTAGGAGATTCACCGTAACCTTGTGGTAACTTGGCATAAGTATATCTTCTATTGTTATAGGTAAATGCGACTAAAAACTGGCTATCTTCACGAATTGGAATTGAAAAGAAAGCATTTGAAATGTCTATAACTGTAAAGTATTGTGAATTTGGTTGTAATGAATTTAGAAGTGTATGTGGATCAGGAACACATGGAGCTCTCTGAATCACTGCTTGGTTTACTGCTTGTAGATCTTGTATCATTCTCCATCCTACAGATGGCGCTGCTTTTTGTACTGGAAATGACATGTATTGGCCAAAATAATGCTTGTCTAGTCCAGTTGTGACATCCTGTCTCAGCTGTTGGTCTTGTAGTTATCCAGTCTGTACATTTGAGTCTTTTGAGATACACTCTAGTTTGTGGCTGCACTATGATAAATAAACTAGGACTAAACCAAAACTGAACCAGGTCTAAACTAGGACTAAAAGAGATCCAAATCAGGTCCAAACCAGATAAAAAAAATAAAAAATAAAAAATAAAATAAACTCTTTTTCTTCGGGTCCCAGGAGGATATTTGATATAATATAATATGAAAAGCAGAATTAGACGTATAATAGATTTGCCAGGCGGAGGCGGAGTGCAAACATGCGCCCTGGACACGGCCAAAAGGTGAGCCCGGTGCGGCCAAAAGGTGAGCTGTTGTACAGTTGTAGGGAGTATGTATGAAGGTAGTCCTGTATGTGGAGTTTGCGTGTTCTGCTTGTGTCTGGGTGGTCTTATTCCATATGGTAAACAACTCCAGAAGCATTACCATTGGAGAATCTGAATCTGATGTTTCTAGGGGCCTAAATTCCTCAGCTCAAGTAACTATTGTAAATATTTTTTACTCTAATAGTCTGCATAATAATCTGCATAGATCTTTTCTCTTAACTGTATTATCTCTACAGTGTTTAACTTCCCTTTAAAATTATATTTTGTTGTCCATAATTTCAGGTATTTTATTTTGTCTTTATTTTGTCTTTATTTTGTCTTTATTTTGTCTTTATTTTGTCTTTATTTTGTTGCGCAACAATTTTATAATCCTTACTCTGAAGTTTTGTCTGTTTGTTTCCCATTTTTTTGGTCAATTTAGTCCAACCTTTTTAATCCAGAGTGGAGTCACTATAGGTTGGGATGTGTTTTTGTTCAGACAGTAATAATCAGTATTGTAGTATTTTTCACTTCAACCTGTCACTGTGCAATGCAGGTGGAAAAATCTTGCCTTTGCATCTACAATACGTTACTGTATTATTCTGAACAGTTTATATGAATTACAGTGTTAACGGCCTGTAATTCCAGTCATACACACTTTCACACAGAACTTTTATTCCTTTGAGTACGATTTTCACGGTCTTTTATTATCTAGCCAGTAACTAACCTGTTACCCGATAAAGGGAAACCGCTTCCTTCAGTAATTTACTAACTGTATGTGACTAACCTGTCACCCGTTAGAAGGATACTACTCCACCCAGTGTTTTACTACCTGCCAGTGACTCTCCCGCCACCCGATAGAGGGACACTAGTCCACGTTTTACCTAATAGAGCCTAGGATTTTTAGGGTTTTCTACGCGCTATGACCCTCAGTCACACACGTTTTAAACTTAGACGTACTCACTCAGTTCTTTTAGTCTGGTTGTCTTCCTCCTTCGGTATCCCTTCAACCCTCAGACTCCAAGCGATGGTTGAGAGTCGGCCGGTAAAGGTTTCAGATGCAGTGGCCACTGTCTTTCCCGAATCTCAGACACCTCCTGGAGTCTTTAGGTGTCTTGGGATCCGGCTCGAAGGACCATTTGATGGGTGCTGGTAAAAACCCAACATATTCTGTACACAGGAAAGGAAGACAAGAGAGATTAGGTTTTTTCACTTGCAAGTGGAGAACAGTCAGAGAAATACGGCCAGGTTACAACATTGCTCTCGGCCCATATTTGCTCTGAGCGTCCTGGTTCTCTGTGCCCCCAGCTTGCTATTTATTCAGTTTTTCACATCCCTAGTTTACACGTGGTCTGTCCTGCCCATAAGGGGTGGGGGAACATGTGGCAGGACAGCCGACAAAACATAATCATTAAAACCAAAACATAATCATAACACCCAACACACTTATAAGATAATTCCCAGATATGACATCTTTCACAGGGACAATGTCCCTGAAACTTAGATACTGGAGGAGCCGAGCTGTCTGCTTACGTCTCCCCTCAGATATCTGGCCTTTCTGCAACTCAAAACATATGATCACAAGTCACGCACACATTTGAAACTTCATTTCTAAAGATTAAAGAATCACAAAAGTTAATAATATATAATTATTCCATCAATTACAGTAAAAACAAATTACAGATAAACACACTCTCACATAGTCACACACACATGTTCAATGCAAAATACCATACAAGGCACACATTATTTACAAAATCTTCATCTTTTAAAATTCATACTGACCTACCATTCTACATTTTGTTTATATCAGTCTTTACGTAGCCTATTGTATATCAAGTAACAATAGAGATGCTGTTATATAAAAATTAGTGTTGACAGGCTTGATTGTTCTCCAGCCACTTTTTAAGCTCCGTTGAAAAAGTTGTATAGCTTGCCTGACAATTTAATTCATTTGGAAGGTTGTTCCAGTCTTTAATGGCGTTATAGGAGAAGGCTGTTTGTGCAAATGATGTTTTACGCTTTGGGATGGCACACTGCCCCCTGGTGGAGGCGCGTGTGGTTCTGGTTGTGACAGTAGAGATGTAATGAACAAAGTGCTTCAGGGGGGCCGGTGCAGAGTTATTTAGGATTCTATAAACTAAGCGGATTGAGGCAAGTCTCTGAATATTGTCAAAGCTGAGCAGATGATATTTCTGTAAGATATTGCAGTGATGGTGTTGTCTTGGTTTCCTGTCGAGGACTTTTAGGGCTTGTTTGTGCAGAGATTCCAGTGGCTTGAGGGTGGTTTTGGTTGCCTGGGACCAGCTTGTGATGTAGTAATAGAAACGGGACATGATCATTGCATTAAAGAAGGTGTGTGCTGCTTCTTGTGTGAGTGAGTTCCTGGTGGATTTAAATGTTTTGATATTGTATTTAAGGCTTTGACACAGTCGTTTGATATGTTTAGTGAAGGTGAGAGTGGGATCTAACGTGACACCTAGGTAAATTGTATCTTGTGTCGCTTATTCTAATCTGCTGCTCCAGGAGTTGCAGAAGAATCCCTGGGCTCACGAGTGCCTCTGCCATGAGCCTCACCCGGCGTCTTTTCACCGCCGCTTTAGCGCAGAATCTGTCACTGCTGAGCTACAGCACAGTCAGTCCATGTGAGGCACGAACGGCTGGTGCCTCTCCACACGTCTCTTCTCAGTATTTGAATGGTAAAAGTGAAAATTGGCATCCGGTAAAACAGCCACAATTCCGCTCATCCGCAAAACATTACATCTTCTCATGAAGCTACGCAGCTTAAGTATTCACAAGGTTTGCTTCTCGCACACAGCTGATTGGCGGAAAAAGAAAACAAAAGCGCATTAATCGTCACGTGAATGGCCAGCAGCTCCGGTATGGTAATTATGGTAATTTACACACGCCCCGATTCTTTCCGAAAAACTAGCCAATATCAAAGACAAAATGTATGCTTTTAAAACAACCAGTGCTTATCTGAAACATGGAGTGGCCTCTTCATGATCTCAACGAGCACATTTTGCTCGTTTGTTCTGAGCGACTTGTGACGGGGTTTGTCGTGGTCAGTCACATTTGAACCTTTAGAACCATACAGCCCCTTTAAAGGGATAGTTCGTTTTTTTAAAAATGTGAATCTGTATGGTACCCCTTTCAGCAATGTCGTGCATTAACACTGACTTACGCCTGACAGTGTCCTCTAAGCCGAGTTCTGCCCCGGTTCTGTAGCTGACGAAAGTAGTTCCGGCAAGTTAGCGGGGACAGTTAATAAAGCTTGTTTTTCTTCTCAAAACAATATTTGTCCAAAAAGTGATATATTTGCGTCAGAAAACAGTTGCACATGAAAAAAAAAAAAAACGTCCTATCACTGCGTGCCTATTATTATTATTATTATTAGCCTGTTCACTTGTAAACATCGCCACTTACAAGTGAACAGGCTAATAATAATAATAGGCGCGCAGTGATACGCCTCGAGAGAAAATAGCACCAAGCGATTTAGACTTCTGACTTTTTCGTGTGCAACTGTTTTCTGACGCAAATATATCACTTTTTGGACAATATTGTATTGAGAAGAAAAACAAGCTTTATTAACTGTCCCCGCTAACTTGCCGGAACTACTTTCGTCAGCTCCAGAACCGGGGCAGAACTCGGCTCAGAGGACACTGTCAGGGGTAAGTCAGTGTTAACGCACGACACTGCTGAAGGGGACGCCATACAGATTCACATAAAAATAAAAATAAAAACTATCCCTTTAAGTGAGTTATGGGGGACCTCTGCATTCTAATCTGGCCCGAGAGACCCCTAACTCTAAGAACATCGTTTAAGTCTGTATCTCGGACATACAGAAGTGGTCAGATTACGGTGGGATGTCCTGTAGAAAGCTGTATATACGTGGGCAAATCCTTTGTTCGGGGTGTTCTCCCTTGATTGGCTTCGAGGTGCCTGGACCCTCTGTCTGTAATCGGCTTATACTCTGTTTTTGTAATAAATAATACTCACACTAGAGCCTGGCTTTTGGATTCTTCCCATAACGTCCCACCTGTGAAACCCAAACAGCCACAGGTGAGAAACAACACTTTCTTTTATATTACCACACTAATCCAACGTTTTAGTATCGATACCTGCTCAAAAACTGCTCGATTCTGATTTTATATTATCGATTACAGTAGTATCTGATTTTCAATACTCTCTCCAACCCTTTTGTACTGTAGGAACTGTAAAACTTTTTTGAGTGTACCATATTAAAGACATTTATATGCAACAGCCCACCTCATTTCTACTTTGCAAAATTCCCTCACACTTGACTCTGTAATTTAACCCTGAATTGTAGAGCCAACAAAGTTATGCAAGCGAGGGTAGCTAGGCCTGTCATGCTAATACTTTTGCAGGAGTGTAGAAAGCAGGTCATTTGCCAGTTAGTGCATAGTACGAGTTTAACGAAGCCACTGCTCAGAGACTTCTACAGGGCTGTTTGCGAACTCAATCCCATGAATATGAAATGTATGCTTCGAAAATAGTGTGAAAACTCTGAAACTGCAACTGCAATTTTCACAGGCTTTCAAACAATAATAGTATTTATTCTTACGGTTGGGTAGAGAAACGCGAGAGTGAAAACTGTGGAAGTTAAAAAAAGCATATTCAAAGTACTTCTTAGGTAAGTTTTATAAAAAAAAAAAGAAAGGCTGTTTTCTGACAATTATGCTATGCAAATTGTAGTCTATATCGCAGCGTATATAGTCCTTTCAGACAAAAATGGGTGACTCCAAGGAAGGCATCTAAAACTGATGGAAAATGTAAAGAAGTTGGTTAAGTTTTCTTACAGAGGGTCACTTAAAGGTCGGATATGATCTAAAATGGCCTCTGGTGAGCTCTAAGCCATGTTAAAATGTTGTTACCTCCTCAAAAACACACTTGGAGTTGTGTTTTGTTTCATTCACACATGACTAACCCTTTATTATTAGTCTGTGTACATCTCCAAAGCTCAAAATGCGCTGTTACACGTTGTGATGTCATGAAGTGGCAGTTTCCAGGTTAGCTACAGCTACTTTTTGCCTTTTGTTTAGCAGAGAATGGGGTGAAAATATCCAAATGATTTTAGTGAAGATGTATGAAGTTTAGGGCTGTCAGTTTAATGTGTTAATTAGATTAATTAATTACACTGCAAATTAACGCGTTATAAAAATTAACGCAATTAATTATGAGCGGCGATTCAATGTGTGCGCATTTTAAATTTGACGTGCGGCGAGCAAATCGCTGCCAGGGCCTTTGAACGGCAAGTTTATTTATAAAAAGAACGAAGACGGGACGATCAACGATGATTTGTAGATTTTGTCAAAAATAATTTTCCGATCACTGAAGCTGCTCCAGCCTGACGGATCATTTGAACGATAAACATGTCCGGACAAGTTCTATTGTTAACGGTGATAGAGCGAGCGTGAGCGAACTTCAACAAACCACCAAACCAACAAATTACGCTTGCAGAATTTGGGACATGAATAAGCAAAGTGACCACAGAAAAACTGACGAAATCAATCGCAAAGTGAGTTGTCTCTCTCTCTCTCTCAATCTCAGTGTCTCTCTCTCTCACAAGACTAAAATGCAATTAATTACATTAGTTAATCACAAATCCTGTAATTAATTAGATTAATTTTTTTAATCACCTGACAGCACTAATGGAGTTTAAACACACAGTGGAGACCTTCCTTTATTATCAGATGTTAATAAGAAACTCTTAAGGGTCCTTTAACCTTGCTCAAATTTTCCATGGGTGCAGCCCCTTTAAAGCTACACTGTGTAACTTTCATGGGGAGGGCCCGCCACCTGCTTGTCTCTGATGTTGTTATTGCTTTGTACAGTATACAATGAAACATATCCATCTTGCATTCATTCAGGTAAGGTTGTTTTTATTGCACAAAAAATATCTTGAAAAGCGTGCAGTCTTAGGGTGTTTTCACACTTGGTCCCTTTCAGCGTTTAAAGCGAACTCAGATCGCTAACTGAGCATTATAGGTTTACATGTGAACACTCTAAGCGCACTCAGACCCCTTTAAAACGAACCAAACTGAGACCATCTCAGGAGGTGGTCTCAGTACAGTTTGCTAAAAGGTCCGCGGTACGGTTCGCCTAACCTGCGCAGTGTGTACACATAACGCTCCGGGTTCACTTTGCCTTTTGTGCAGTTTTATTACCTTCTAAGCTTCCCGTAGACAGCGACACGGGGAGGTAGTGACGAAAAATAACAATACAGGACTCTTTGGAGGCCCTGTAATTGGAATGAGTACACTTTAAATCCTTTAACGAGGATCCATTGGAGGGCATGTCTGGTGCCAGCAGCCGCGGTAATTCCAGCTCCAATAGCGTATATTAAAGTTGCTGCAGTTAAAAAGCTCGTAGTTGGATCTCGGGTCCGAGCTGACGGTCCGCCGCGAGGCGGGCCCCCGTCTGTCCCAGCCCCTGGCTCTTGGCGCCCCCTCGATGCTCTTGGCTGAGTGTCCCGCGGGGTCCGAAGCGTTTACTTTGAAAAAATTAGAGTGTTCAAGGCAGGCACGGTCGCCTGAATACTGCAGCTAGGAATAATGGAATAGGACCCCGGTTCTATTTTGTGGGTTTTCTCTGAACTGGGGCCATGATTAAGAGCAGGGCTCTCAAGTCTCACGCATTGAGAGTGTGACACACGCAATTCGACGTGTTCACACGCTCACACGCCACACATGGTATTTCTCACGCACAGCGCTTCTGTGCCCAGAAAATCGGTTAGATAATGCGGGCACCGCGCGTTTTCAGCTGCTCCCCGGGAAAAATTGTTCACTCGCACCCCCGAGTGGACCAGAAAGAGAACTCGGTCCTCTTTCACAATGTGAACACAAACAGAACTGAGTTTGTGTTCTCTTGGTCCCCTTGTTGGTCCACTTTTAGGGGACTGAGTTCGGTTCGCTTAAAGGGGACTATATGTGAAAACACCCTTACTGTGAGCATGGTCACCTCTCCATAGATCTGAGCTGTAACTTAGCTTGTTGGCGTCCCATGCTTGTTTTTAAGGAAATAGACAAGCCTACCATACTGTAGCGCATTCTAGTCAAAACAGTAACATCTCCAAGGAGACAAGGAATGAGTGGAACCTCTAACAGAAAAGTTACAGAATGTACCTTTAACCATACAGACTCAAATGTGACCCGAAGACTCAATTAAACCTACACAAAGTTTTGCATGTAAACACGGCATAATGAACCCACCTCATTAAACCTACTTATTCATTCCCGGAGGAAAGTGAGAAACGCTCCTAAAAGCCCTCGATGTCTCCGTGCCTGCCTGGTTAGCTGCGTTGCCGTGGGTAACAGCTCCTGATTGGCTGTCACAACACGACATCACCGTAACACCGCGGCTGCAGATGGTCGCGGTAATCAAGCCGCTCTCACCGCCCACCTGCACCGCGACCCACGGCTTCACGGCAATTTAGCGCCGTATAATGAACGTGCACTTCTGCTCGTTTTCTTCTAGATCTTATAGACGATAGTTTACCCGTAGTTTACAGACCTCATTAAAAAGCCACGTATGAAATTATGAAGCATTGCATGTGGCGAGGTGATTAGAAATGATTAGAAATGATTTGTGAGTATGTGGTGACTAATGCGAAATAATTATATATAATTATGGATGTTAAAATGATTGAAAATCTGATTCTAATTGACAAATACAAGAGAGTTTAGACTAGTACACGCCCATGGACCACTGCGGAACCTACGGAAGAGGATTAGGGCCACGTGAATAGATTTTTTTTTTTATTATTCTGAGAATAAATCTCAGAATTTCTGAGATTAAAGTCAGAAATTCTGAGAAAGAAAATCAGGAATTCTGAGAAAAAAACTCAGTCAGAAAGTCTTTTTTTTCTCAGAATTTCTGATTTTTTTTCTCAGAATAAAAAAAAAATCTGTTCACGTGGCCCTAATTTTATTTATTTATTTATTTTTATCTTTTATTATTACAAGGTACTAGGGTTGGGCGGTAATACGGTATACTGCGGTATCTAAAAATAGCAACGGTATCAGATTCATTACCGTCATTAAAAAAATAAAAAATCTTGCCCTAATATAATATTAACTATAATTAATTTAATGCCTAAATAAAGAGTGTTTGTCCAGCACCTATGTATGTGTGGTTGTGTTTGTTAATTTAATACTATTACAGTTTAAAACTAATATTACTATCGGAGAGATGACGTTCGATGAAGTTCCTGGATGTTGCGTCGTCACGTGACATTACTGCTCATAAGGGAGAAGGAGAAGACAACATGACAGGCCGCGCTGAGTTGGTCCCAAAGAAAAACACAACATCTGCAATTTGGCAGCATTTCGGATTTCGGCCAAATGACAAGGGAGAGCCGGGAAATGTCAACGAGGCTGTGTGTAAAACGTGCATGCAGACTGTGGCGGTGTTCTGGTGAAACATCCTACCCGTCGAGAGATAACAGCGGCACTGTGGAGGAGCGAGTGTAGTGCAGTCGTGAATGTATGCATAATTCACCTTCTTAACTGTGTTAAGAAGGTGAATTATGCACCCGCATGGCAAAACCCGCTTTGCCATGCGGGTTTTGCTCAGTTCTTGGTTAAGCACTTGGTTATAAAGTCACTGCTTCTGATAATAGTTGCGGTCCCTTTAAAAAAGGCGTGACGTTTGACACGCTGCTTTTATGTTCTAGCGCAGCGCCTTTTCTGATATTCTCGCGTGTTAATAAAAACGACTCACCGTTTTTGAGTCTGAAATGTGAGAAGTTTTCGGGTTTCTTATTACAAACGCAACTTCCACATGAGGCTGTTATTCTGGGAGATGAAGACCCCCTTCTTTGGTGGAAAACCAATGGAGTCAGGCGCTTTCCTCTGATAAAATACCTGTGCGTTTGTGCCACAAGCTCCATCGGAACGGGTCTTCAGCACCGCGGGCAAAGTTGTCAATCCACAACGTGCCTTACTCAAGCCGGAAAAAGTGAACATGCTGGTTTTGCATTCAATAGCTTAATATTTTTATTTTCAATAAGGAGTAGCTTTTTCTGACGGACGAAAACGGTCCGGGATGTTGTATAGTTGTATGTTTAATTTATTTGATTTATGTTAATAGATTTTAAAAATATACAAACGAGCAGTATTTTCCACTGCATTCTCGGGACAGGGTTATATATGCACATTTTCGGTTATGTCTTGTTATTTATTGTTCAGATTTTCTTATTTGATAAGATCAAGTATTTTATTTGATTCCTGTTGGTTTGTTAGCTTTAGCCCACAGACAATGTCATTTCGTTCCATCGGTTGGCTGCTGTATTTGCACTTTAAACATTTGTTAATAAACGTTACTAATTTTGTACATGTTTTGTTATGTTTTCAGTATCATTAGGCCTATGTAATGCTTGCTATTCTGTTTCTGAACGGTATAGGTGCAAGCTGCCATTTGGCGAGGCCACTCCACTGTAGTGCTACGAAGTGTTTGTTTTTTTTAGCCTTAGCAACGGTAATACCGTATACCCCGGGAAAATGTGGAGACGGTTTAACGGTATCAAAATTTGGATACCGCCCAACTCTACAAGGTACATATTTTAACACCACAATAACATTCGCAAAGCACACATCGGGGGATGTGGGCATGGGAATAAACACCACTGGGCACAAGGGCTAAGAGAAACAGGGGGAGTGTAGAGGACCAAAGGGATTGTCCCAGGTGAAGAAGGGGTCTGGGGGGGAGCAAGGGCGATGCAGTCAGAAGTCCAACCGAGGGGAACCGGTTTGTTAGATGGAGAAAAGCGTATTGTCTGGGGTGAAGGTGTTCCAAAACTCCGTTCCTCTTGCGGAGTGGAGATGGTGAACGTGGGCGCGAAGGAGCGCTGTGAAGAGGGGCCAGTGCTCTTAATGATGCTAGTTACTACATTCTACTCACATCAGCATTTGTTTACCCGTTGCTATGGTGTTGTCATGGCGATCGCAGCAGAGCAGTAATACAGAAAAGTGATTTGGCTGTTACCGGAACTATTTGTGCGTTAAGTTGTTGAGTATTAACGCACGGCAGATAGACATTGGAACTCGCTGAAACGTGGTATAAATTTGTGTTTTTGTTTTTTTTTCTAAGGTAGTACTTTTGGGTTTGCTTGGCTTTTCAAAATATTTTGTCTGATTCATTTATATACCTCGTCCCCCAGCTCTTTTTCATGCATTGCTGATTTGACTCAGTACATTTTGGTTATTACATAAACGCTGGAAGTGCAATTTTGGTTCCCGATGGAAGAGCCGTCACTGTCATTTCTGTGAGTTTTTCATTTTGTGATGTGAGGTACAGCCGGCTCTTGTTACGACGAGTATATGAAATAGTTAACATGGAAAACAGCAGCGAGCCAAATTTCAATTCTTGCCCCGGACTGTACAGAGCCGTGATGTTTCTGATATTTGCTTCATTCCAGTGGACACAAGAGTGACAGCCTATCAGAGAAAGCCCAACCATATCTTGTTTCCAAAACCAACACGGCACAGAAATGGTGAAGGAATTCTGCGTTCTGTAGTTCCGTAAAGGTCCTACATTGATTTTTGTGAGCTATAAATTATCAAAAACAGACCTGGAGTTGTGTTTTATTTCATTCACACGTTTAAGTAATGATTTATTATTCGTCGTTCTACATCTCCAAACCTCAAAATGCTCTGTTCCTCCTTGTGATGTTATGAAGCGGTCGTTTTCAATTTAACAGCTACCTTTTTTATTACCTGGCCAGCCAAATGATATCTCTCTGTATTTCCTATACAGCGCGATACCATTTGGACACCCTCCATCCACTCTCGCTCCTCCGGTTACAAACGGACTCCGCGATTCTGATTCGTTCAAAGATGGTGACGTCAGTGCACCCGCCTTTGCCCGCAAAGTCACTCTTAGGCAGCGGAAGTTCCGCCTCAGTTTTGAATCAAGATGGCGCAATCTCTGATTGGTTCACTTAGCTGTCTGTCTACGCGCAACCGCAGCGCATTTTGGACCAAGCGTTACCAGACTCACTCGCTGGTACAGCGATGAGTCATGGATTCTTCCAGGCAACCTTTTTTACCTTTTGTTTAGTGAAAATTGGCAATTCCGGGGCTGAAATGTATGGTGTATGGAGTTTAAAAACACACTGGAGCTTTTTTTTGTATTACCACATGACATGAAAAGGTGGTACATAGTTTTTCCTGTTTATTTGAGAGAAGAAATCAGCTTAAATATGTGGGATTTGTGCGTTAAACATGAGCAAATGAAATAAAACACAACTCTGGGTACATGATAAAAGTAGAAATTCAATTTGTCAACTGGACAAAGTTTGTTTGGTCGAAAACGTTTTGCCGCTCATCCGAGAGGCTTCGTCAGCTCTGGTTCTAATGCTGGTTAGACACTGCTTATATCTAGCTGCAGGGAGGAGCTCACTACACTGAAATAGCTCTGAAACTATCTCCACTAATCTGTCTCTTTTGTATTACGAATTCCTCTGGCGTCTAGTATTAGCATATCTATTCAGCCCTAGGAGGTGCTCACTACACTGAAATAGCTCTGAAACTATCTCAACTAATCTCTGTCTCTTTGTTTTTCAAATTTCTCTGGCGTCTAGTTTAGCCTCCCTATTCACTACAAACTAGACGCCAGAGAAATTTGAAAATAGTGCAATCTTAAATGCTTACTACTACAACTTCTATTCTCGAAAAGTACTTCTCTGAAACTAATAAAAACAATTTAATATGTACAGCTCTGGAAAAAATAAGAGACCACTGCTAAATTATCAGTTTTTCTGATTTTACTACTTATAGGTATGTGTTTGGGCAAAAGGAACATTTTTGTTTGAGTTTATAAACTACTGACAACATTTCCCCCAAATTCCAAATAAAAATATTATCGTTTAGAGCATTTATTTGCAGAAAATGACAAATGGTCACAATAACAAAAAAGATACATGTTTTCAGACCTCAAACAATGCAAAGAAACAAGATCAAATTCACTTTAAAACAACATAATATTAATGTTTACACTTAAGAAGAGTTCAGAAATCAATATTTGCTGCAATAACCCTGATTTTTAAAGAGATGCATTTTAAAAAAATATTAATCTGTATGGATTCCCCTCTAATAGTTTCGTGCATTAACACTGGCTTACCACTCACCGCGTCGTCTCAGCCCAGTTCTGCTCTGGTTCTGGAGCTCGGGAACGTAGGTCCGGTAAGTTTGTGGGGACATTTAAAGGAGAATTCATGTTTTTTACAATCTGAGCCTTATTTCGGTAATAAAACAAGTTGTTTTACTCACCCATAGCACTTTGGTGTCATTTGGAGCACTTCCAGAGACGTTTTAGATTTGCGATCTCCATAACGTGAGTTCTCGGGACAAATGTTTGCCGTCTCCAAATAACACAAACTTTAGCACATTTCAAATCATAGAAGCTCAATGTCTTAGTCTACGATTTCGTTTGGTCAAAAGTGGCCTGTAATACGAGATTTATCCATAGTTTCGAGTGGATGAGGACGTCAGTGCGCATGTGCGGAGTCACAGCTTATTTCGCTCTCAGCTCTCGCGACCCAAACATGAAACGCAAAGCTGTAAACTATGGCTAAATCTTGGATTAGAGGCCAATTTTGACTCAAACGAAAGTGTAGACTAAGACATTGAGCTTCTATGATTTGAAAAGTGCTAAAGTTTGTGTTATTTGGAGACCGCTCGGGGCATATATTACATGAAATAAGGCTCAGATTGTAAAGACGTTAATTCTCCTTTAATCACAGCTTTCATGCGTCTTGGCATGCTCTCCACAAGTCTTCCACATTGTTCTTGGGTGACTTTATTCCACTCCTGGTGCAAGAACTGAAGTAGCTCAGCTTTGTGTTGGAATGGAATGGCTGTAATACATGTAGAGATGCTGATCTCACAAAAAAATACAGTGGTCTCTTATTTTTTTCCAGAGCTGTAGTTTTTGGCGAATGTAACGTTTCCAAAATAAAATAATAAAATAATGTGAAGGCTCTTGCAGTTTAGTTTACAGCGTAACCACGGTGACGCCACATGCTTCTACACCAGCCCCTGTTTAAGCCTTTATATTCAGGCTCTAATTTGTCCTTTCTGAGCTTCCATACTCCCAAACACTCAGCATCACTCCACACGCCCCCCGTCTCTGCAGTCTGGTATTTGACTCAGGAACGAGAGAGGGACAAAAAGAGTAAGAGAGAGGGATGGAGGAGAGAAGAAGAGGGTGGAGGAAAGACAGAGAGAGAGAGAGCGGATAGGGAGGGAGTGAGGAATTGTAAGGGATGGAGACTGAGGGGGGAAGGAAAGAGGAAGAACTGAAGGAAAAGAAGGAGTGGTGGAAGCGTAGAAGCGGAGAGGACGAAGGAAACATAGAGCAAGAGAAAGAGAGAGCGGGATTGAAAGGGAGATAAGGAAAGAGGATGGAGAGAGAGGAAGGATAAAAATGAGGATGAGAGGGAGGGATGGAAGCAGAGAAGCGTAGAGGATGAAGGAGAGGGTTGAGGGCAAGAGCAACAGAGAAGGAGAGAGAGGGAGAGAACAAGAGAGGTAGTGAAAATAAGAGGGAAGAAAGATGGAGAGAAGAGGTGGAGGGCAAGAGAGACAGAGAAGGAGAGAAAGGAAAAAGAGGAAGAAGGAGAGGGAGAATAAGAGAGGTAGTGAAGGTGAAAGGGAAGCATAGAAGTAGAAAAATAGAGGGTGGAGGTGAAGGACGAGAGAGAGAGAGAGAGAGAGAGAGTAGGAATTACTGTAAAACATGGAGCGAGAGAAAGAGAGAGAGAGATTGAAAGAGAGATAAGGAAAGAGGATGGAGAAAGAGGGAGAAAGGATAAAAATGAGAGGATGAGGTAGAGGAGTGATGGAAGCGTAGAAATAAGAGGGCAAGAGAGACAGAAGGAGCAAGAGAGAAAGAGAGAGACTGAAAGAGAGATAAGGAAAGAGGATGAGAGGGAGGATTGGAGGAAGAAAAGGAGAGATAGAGGCATAGAAGTAGGAGGGCAAGAGAGACAAAGAAGGAGAGAAAGAAAGAGAGAGGGAGTAAGAATAGACAAAGAGTTAGAGAGATGATGAAAATAAAAGGGAAGAAAGATGGAGAGAAGAGGTAGAGGGCAAGCAAGACAGAGAAGGAAAGAGAGAGAAGGAAGTACTGGAAAACATGGAGCGAGAGAGAGAGAGAGAGATTGAAAGAGAGATAAGGAAAGAGGATGGAGAGAGAGCGGGAGAAAGGATAAAAATGAGAGGATGAGGAAGAGGAGTGATGGAATCATAGAAATAAGAGGGCAAGAGAGAGAGAAGGAGGGAGGGGAAAGAATAGACAAAGAATTGACAAGAGTTAGAGAAAGAGAGGGAGAGAGAACAAGAGAGGTAGTGAAAATAAGAGGGAAGCATAGGGGAAGAAAGATAGAGAGAAGAGGTGGAGGGCGAGAGAGAGAAGGAGAGAGAAGGAAGTACTGGAAACCATGAAGCGAGAGAGAGAGAGATTGAAAGAGAGATAAGGAAAGAGGATGGAGAGGATGAGAGGGAGGATCGGAGGAAGAGAAGGAGAGATAGAGGGCAAGAGAGACAGAAGGAGAGAAAGCAGAGAGAGAGGGAGTAAGAACAGACAAAGAGTTAGAGAAAAAGAGGGAGAGAGAACAAGAGAGGTGGTGAAAATAAGAGGTGGGGGGTAAGAATGACGGGGGAAGAGGATACAGATGGAGGGAGAAGGAAAGGGAAAGCGATGGAGGTATGGAGGAGGTAGAGAGAGAGGGGGGATAGAGGGATCAGCAGGGGAGAGATGGAGAGATGCATTCCCTCTCCTCCCCTGTGCTGCCGATAGCGTGATAGTCTGACTTAATAAAGCCTGAAGTACGCGTTGTCATTCGGGCTGTCCATCATTCTAATTATTCAGAGATGGAGTCGAGATTGGAGTGGGAGGAGAGGTCCCCCAGTGCAGCAGCAGAGGAGGCGTTCACGAGCGCGGGGAAAAAAACGAAACGACGGCGCCCGCATGCAAGAATCAGCACTTTCAGCCTTTAAAATATGATACATTCTAATAGGGCCCGGGCTATAAATACACCGACACGGGCTTTGTGTGTGTCACGGTTCTGTTTCTCCGTTAGAATGACTCACCGGACACGCAAGACTTCATTTAAGAAGGGAAAAGACGACAAATACAGGAAATAAACCATTAAAGATTACAGTCGCGGTCTCCATGGAGACGCATAAATCACTCAAGGTTTTAACTTTTGGAAAATGAAGCTTAAAGGGCCTGTATTACGCTGTTTTTTTTGTTTTTTTTAATCTATATAAGTTATAATGTTCCTCATCACAAACATATCCTGCATAATTAGGCGGTACTTCTCACACTTCTCACAAACGGACGGACACGTGGACGAGTGTAATCCGGTTGCAAACGGATTGGGATCGTATCGAATTCATGTGCACAGGCTAAGGATCGTATAGGGATTGGTTTCCCGAATCCGATTGGAACCCCTGGCTTAGGCCGATAGTAATCCGCTTGGTGCCGCCTTGTGCACGATATCGGATCGGATTGGCGTACTGCGCATGCGCGGGAATTTTCGTCAGGGATTTCACCCGGAAGTGTCAGGAGGTGCCGACGCCGTCATAAGTAGCGATTGTTGCCGGAAAAGTCAGATGAAATCATGGCTGCGAAGAAAGAATGCACAACACGTACACCAATGCTGCTCCGTCAAACTCCTCGAGCGCCATCTTTGTATACCGCCACATAGTTTGTTGTGTTTTTATTGAGTAGCCATCACCCGGAAGTAGTTGGACTACAGCGCCACATAGCGTAGCGGAGCCGGGCAGGTCGCTGACCATTATCCGATTACACGAGCTTCATGTGCACTGGGATTATAGGACAGACCACCCGCCGTGTAACGGGATCAGATTTGGAGAAATCCAATCCGATCCTACCATGTGCACGCAGTGACTCTGTTCCACCTTGTGATGTCATGTGGGAATACAGGAAGTGCTCCACACACCTTTATTAGAATAATTTGGATAATTTCAGCAATGGAAGTGACAATCTCTACTGAACACGCAAAAGGAGAAATTCAATTAGTCAACTGGACAAAGTTTATTTAGTCGAAGACGTTTCGCAGCTCATCCAAGCTGCTTCGTCACTTCTGGTCAGAGGCTGGTGGACACTGCCTATATCTGCCTGGAGGAGGTACCTACAATGAAATTACTATGAAACTATCACACTTTTTTAAAAATTTGTTTTCAGTTTCTGTGTGGGGTCTTGTTTAGCATACCCATTCAGTACCATAATGGGTGGTTTCACACCTCTGGACCTGACCTATTGTTTTCTTTGTTTGCTTTGATTTAGGTTTGAGACAAATGATGTCTGAGGCCTCCATTTCTGTTCAAGGAAGGGTTCTCTTTCTTGACAAAAAAGCCTCTTTAACTCCCCTCTCAAACCAGTTCTTTTCTCTGGCTAAGATCTGTTCCCCACCCCTCCCAATCTCTACTGAACTAAAGGTAAAAATGTGGCTCCAATAGTTCATGCACAGCTTCCAGGTGCTGGTAACAGCAGGAACATTCAACAATTCCTAGAAAAAGAGAAGAGAAGGTTTACCGCACACTCACTTGACTTTATTCTTTATTAGGCTAGAGCGAACAACGCGCTTCGCCTCTACAGCGTCATCAGGTTCACTCAGGTATAGTGCGACTAGACTGGGAGTAGTGCCAGGTGTGACTAAATACTGTATAGTCCAGACGTGCAGTATATTCTATACTCTCCTAATTACTGTTTTGTTACTGTTTTGTTATTATTACTTATTTTATTATTACTTATTTTTATTTTATTCTTCCTGCATGCACTTCTTGTTCAAACTCTCTACTGTGGCAAGTAAATTTCTCCTATGTGAGATCAATAAAGTCTTATCTTATCTTATGTTATACAGTAATCCCTCGTTTATCGCGGGGGTTAGGTTCCAGAAATAACCCGCAATAAGAGAAATCCGCGAAGTAGGACAACTTTATATTTTACAATTATTCTACATGTTTTAAGGCTGTAAATGCCTCACCACACACATTATACGCTTTTCTCATACTGGAATTAACATTTTCTCACATTTCTCTCTCGTTTAAACACTCAAACTTTCATAGATTTTCAACAAAATGTATTAATAGTGACACGTGGGGGGAGACACGGCTCCGGGAGCCCCGCCGGACGCGCGAGGAGCACTGCCACATCCCGGGACGCAACACGTGCACCCCTCATCGTGGTCAAATCCGTGACAGAGCAGCACGACCGGCGCGAGGCCGCGCGTACACCGGGGCTGCGAGCACGAGATCAGACCGCAGCGCCCGGACCGCGTCCTCTCAGCCCGAGCCACAAACCAGCCGCACGAAACCAGCAAAGAGCGGCACGTGGTGGTTTAATCCTGGTTTAGACCTGGTCTAGTCCCGGTTTAGTCCAGGTCTAGACCTGGTCCAGTCCTGGTTTAGACCTGGTTTAGTCCACGTTTAGTCCTGGTCTAGTCTCTTAGCCAATCAGGACGCAGAACACAATGTTACACTATTAAAAAATGTTACACTATAAAAAAAAAATCAAAAAAAATCTGCGAAACAGCGAGGCCGCGAACAGTGAACCATGATAGACCGAGGGACCACTGTACCATCCAGTCACATGTTTTTTTCCTTGCAATGCAATATACGTATAACACATATATACAGTCGAAAAACAAAGACATATCATCCAATGTACACAACATTATATAAAAAATCTAAACATCACGAGCAAACATTACAACACGCAGTTCAGTGCAGAGCTTCCTGAACTGGACGTCAAGCTGTCTCACAAACACAACATGAATCTATTTACATGCCACACAAGCGATATTTACAAGGATTATTTAACAAAAAAAAAACCCCAACTCAAATCCTGTGCTTCATTCAGTTCATTAATCCAGCAGGCTTCCCTCCTTCAAACTTGTTTGATCCCGTTAGCCGCGCTAGGATTAAATCCACCAGTGCAGGACGTCATTTGGACAGTCGGCCTTCTCTTATAAGAGCTGCAAACTGTGGAACTCCTGCCCACAGAAATTAAGTCCATCTGCGAGTTGAAACTGTTCACCGTTAAACTTACATCTTGGCTCAAGAGAAACCAAAGCTGTACCCATGTGTAAATAATGTTAGAATGAGTGAATGAATGAGCCGAGTGAGTGAATGAGTGAGTGTTACATGTCTTTGCACTGCTGTATTTATATAGATGAAATTGTACTTTTGTAGAATTGTACTTTTGTATTAGTGTAGAAAAAGCTCAACCAGGGACGGGGGTTGAAAATTAGCATTAGCTCTGTTCTGTAACTATGTCCGATTGCATTGTCCCTGTCAAATAAATAAATAAATACAATTAGGTGGCACTTTTATCAATGCCAACAAACCTCAGGGACGCAGCAGAACCAACCAACTACGGTAAAAATCTAGTTGTTAACTTGAAAACTACCGCTTTATGACATCACAAGGTGGAACAGAGCAGTTTGAGCTGTGGAGATGTAGACAGACGAATAATAAAGGGTTGTTTTTGTATGTTTTTGATTCACAAGAGTCAGTTTTGTGTAATATAGGACCTTTAATCTGACACAAGCCTCATTTATTCACTTTAAAAACACGTTGCTAGAGCTGGGCGGTATGACCAAAAATTTATATCACGGTATTTTTCAAAATTATGTCAGTGTCGCGGTATTTGACGTTTTTTTTTTTTTTTTCCATGTACTAAGTGGTACCGTGTCTTTGGCGAAGTGGACAGTAACAGCGTTGGTAATATCGTTCCACCGTTTGCTTTTCTTGTCGTAGGCAGTCCCCTTAGCAAACGTGTCTTTGAGTGACGTCTGAGTGGCGTTTTGTGTCGCGGCGCCACATTGAACGTTCCCCGCAGACATGGAAGAGGATGCAGATCTTAGTTTCGTGCGTTCTTCATATTCCAGGACATGTTTGTGACGGAGGCGGTGAAGCAGATTGCTCATGTCGCCTCCTGTGGCTGCAACTTTAGCCCGACGACATTTACAGAATACGGTTGTTTGATCGACGTCAGATTTTTTTAAAGCCGAAGTTCTTCCACACAACTGACACGGCTCCTCTTTTCTTTTCGGTATAAGTTCCTCTGTGTCTGTAACATTTTCTCCGTCCATGTTGTTCACCGCTCGACACACACTGAGCTTCCACCGCTCTCACACCACTGCAAAACTGTCCCCCTCTCAAACAATGTCCTGCGGCGCCATGTCTAAATGCTCTGTGTTCCCAACGTTTTGTACGCACACACTCACCGGTATTGAGATATATGAAAAATCCATATAATTAAAAAAACACGTTGCTTCTATTCTACCACTTCATTTGTATTCCACTCTCTATCATATTAAGTCCGTACCATGTTGTGAGCAAACATTTTCCTGCGTGTAGCATGTTCTTAATCCTTTTCCGTTGTGTTGTGTTGACGTGGGCTGACCTGTTCGTAGACTTTATGTAAGCTCTTTATCTCGTCAGCCTTTTCAAAGCATTCAGCGCGTCTTACTCTGTCTAATAAGCAACTCTGTTCAAACGCACTGGGAGCAGTTACTGGAGCATCAGGAGAGCGTTTAAGCCGGAAGGTGTGTTGAACAACACGCCCGACTGCGCTGACGGAACGGACTATGTGAAGGCAATGTAGATGTGTACAATCCAGGGAGGATGAGCGAGTTCTGATCTGTCCTGGTTTAGACCTGGTTTAGTGCTGGTTTAGTCCTGATTTAGTCCTGGTTTAGTGCTGGTTCGGTGCCAGTTGGTACTGGGGTGATCCTGGGTTGTCTTGGTTTAGTCCTGGTTTAGACTTGGTTTAGTGCTGCTATAGTCCTGGTTTAATCTTGGTTTAGTCCTGGTTTAGACCTGGTTTAGTTCTGGTTTAGACCTGGTTTAGTCCTGGTTTAGTTCTGGTTTAGTCGTCATTTAGTCCTGGTTTAGACCTGGTTTAGTACTGGTTTTGTTCTGATTAATTCATTGTTTAGTGCTGGTTTAGTCCAGGTTTAGACCTGGTTTAGTGCTGGTTTAGTCCTAGTTTAGTGCTGATTCAGTGCCAGTTTGGTGCTGGGTTGGTCTTGGTTTAGACCTGGTTTAGTCCTGATTTAGTACTGCTTTAGTTCTAGTTTAGTTGTCATTTAGACCTGGTTTAGTGCTGGTTTAGTTCTGGTTGAATTCTGGTTTAGTCGTCATTTAGACCTGGTTTAGTTCTGGTTTAGTCATTGTTTAGTCTTGTTTTAGTTCTGGTTTAGTTCTGGTTTAGTTGTCGTTTAGTCGTCATTTAGACCTGGTTTAGTACTGGCTTAGTTCTGGTTTAGTGCTGGTCTGGTGCCGGCTTGGTCCTGGGTTGGTCCTGGGTTGGTCCTGGGTTGGTCTTGGTTTAGTCCTGGTTTAGTTGTAGTATGTGTGGAATTGTTAATACATTGTCATTTGAAATACTAGTTACAAGCAAATATTTTATTTTATTTATTTATTGTCTCCTGTATATAGGTGTAATTTAATATTTTATTTTACGTTTTATTTTATATTTTATTACTTATTTTTCTATTTTATTTTGATTTGTACATACAGTATGCACATATTATTTTTTATAATTATCATCTCATTTGACACTAGTCTCTTGCTATCTATCTATCTATATATTGTGATGAGTGAGCTAATGTACCCAAATAATTTCCCTTGTGGATCAATAAAATCTAAGTCTAAAGACAGATCCATTGTTAAGTTTCTGAAGAAAATATTAAATTGAAGAAATTCATGTCATAATTTTACTATATAACTCAATGGGATATTAACTAATAGTTTTTGAGATATACTCCATACTGTATCTGTATAACTCTTCCATATTTGACACGAGCAAGTCTTTTGATATTTTTCTTCTTATTTTGAATTATAGTGCAATTTCTATGGTTTGCTCTTTTTTTTAAATTGTATTTTAATGCAGGGGTCTCTCCGCTACAAGAGCTCTCCACCCCCTTTAAAGTAGAAATTTCTGAATTATACCTATCATGCTGAATAACTAAAAATTTGATGAATTAAATGCGTATTACCGTTGTAAAAGTATCATTCGGATGCTTAACTTAAAACTTAACTGAAACAGATAATGGTTTATGTTTGCATCTAATTGTTTCCCATGTATGGCTTTTATATTTACTCAGATTCATTAGCAAGGACCACGCCGACAACGTAATGCGATGAAGATATTTATTACTGAATGAACGATGGATGACTGGACGAATGAGGTAGTGATGGTCAGGAACGGGACCCCCCTTCGTAGATGTCTTAAAGCTGAAAGACAAACGAGATAGGGGGTGGGAGGGATGGGTCGAGTTCTCCGAGACAAACTGGGATGATGGGGTGAGCGGCTACAAATGGCTTCTGGGAAATTAGAGGTGTGGTTGCAGTGAGATGCGGTTCGCTGGTGAGGAGGAGAGGGCGGTTGAGGCGTGGTCCTGCTCCTGGATCTCAGCTAATCATATTAACTCCACTTCTTACTCCCGCTGTCTGGCATTTCCATCTTGGCAGGGAAGCTCACCGGAGGAAAAAGGTTGGAGAATCTGGTTGTAACGTGTAAGCTACTGTGTCTAAATTAAAGACTGTATTATGCAAAATCTTCCACCTTTTTGCTGTTTTCTGCCTTCCCTCATCAAAAACATGCCTGAAATGGTTTTATATCATCCGTGCATGTTTGAGTAATCTAGCGATTTCCCCTGAGCTCTATTCAAATATTATCTATAGTAATAGATAATATAATAGTAAGGTAACATGGAGAGCTGAATGTGTATATATAAAACCCCATAGAACTGTAATACCTCCGCTTTAAAGGGATATGCCACCCCCAGGTCAAACTTGGGCATCTCCCCACAGTCCAGAGACTAAAATAAGTGGTGGAAAGCGTTTTCCTGGTCACCCAGCCATTGTCCGAGTCTGTCAGCACTGACCGCCGCGGTATCTGCTGCTACTCCGCGTTAGACTGGAGTCTAACGGCGCCAGAGAAAGATTTCGGCCAAAAGGAATTAATTTGCTCGATGCGTTTCCCAATTACTTTCTGTGTAGTGCGCATTCATATCGAGTGCAAATAAATGTGCAAATCAACACGAGAGAGCTTGACTTGGTCATTTTGGGTGGGAACTATTTTTCAGTGCGGAAAAAGAAAGCCGGAGCACAGAGCACGCTGCCAGGGGAATCCCTGTTACGCACCAGGAAGGGAGTTCCCCTGTTGCACAACGTGGTGTGTGCTTCGGTTTTCTTTTTCCGCACTGAAAAATAGTTCCCACCCAAAATGACCAAGTCAAGCTCTCCGTGTTGATTTGCACATTTATTTGCACTCGATATGAATGCGCACTACACACAAAGTAATTGGAAACGCATCGAGCAAATTAATTCCTTTTGGCCGAAATCTTTCTCTGGCGACGTTAGACTCCAGTCTAACGCGGAGTAGCTGTAGATACCGCGGCGGTCAGTGCTGACAGACTCGGACAATGGCTGGGTGACCAGGAAAACGCTTTCCACCACTTATTTTAGTCTCTGGACTGTGGGGAGATGCCCAAGTTTGACCTGGGGGTGGCATATCCCTTTAAAGTTTGTCTCAGTCTAAGATAGATTACAGTAAGCTGCGTGAAAAGTCCCTCAGTCGTCCAGGTAGAATTCATGATAAAAGGAGAAGTTCAATTCCCTGGCGTCAACAAAAGATACAAATTAGCTGAGATAGTTTCAGAAGGATTTCAGTGTAGTGAGCTCCGCCCTGCAGCTAGATATAAACAGGGACCAACCAGCACTAGAACCAGAACTGAAGAAGTCTCTCGGATGAGCGACGAAACGTCTTCAACCAAACAACTTTGTCCAGTTGACAAATTGATCTTCTCCTTTTATCATTACAGTAAGTTATACTGTAAGATATACTGTATACTGTACTGTACTGTACTGTACCGGGTCTCCTGGGCCTTTCTGTGTGGAGTTTGCATGTTCTCCCCGTGTCTGGGTGGGTTTTCTCCGGGCACTCCGGTTTCCCCCATCAACCCAAAACATGCACCAGGTAAAATCCTCCAGCTTAGGTCCTGACCAAACCAAAGCAAGAAGATCATGGAGATGGTCCCCCGGGCGCAGTAATGTGCTGCTCACTGCTCCTAATAACAGGATGGGCTAAATGCAGAGAAGAAGTTCTCCAGTGTGAGATCAATAAAGTCGCTTCATATCAGTATATCATTTCAAGGCCCGGGGGCTAAATACGGCCCGCGAGCTGACTCTGACCGGCCCGCAAAAGGTTGCTTGGAATTAAGAAAATAAAACCTACTTTCAAAATTGTACTTAATGCAATTGTACTGATGCATTTGTACTGATGATCATCTGTCAGACGTGCTTCACATCTCCACCTCAAACATGCAACCTGACTTTGATGCACTTGTTAAAGCTCAACAGAGACTAGATTTCTCTCACGATCAAGAAAAAAAACAATAAAACATGCTAACTTTGACTTTTTTCTACACAGTTTGGCAGTTGGTCTTGTATTATATTATTTGGCAAACAAAGACATTGTGGTGTCTAAATAGAAAGTTAAGAAAGTCAAAGTCAGAAAGCATTGTGGGGTTAATGTGACGTTTACCATTGTTTTGAATTATTTTACTGAATAAATTCAGTTTTTGTAAAGCCTCGCTCTCTCATTACTTAATAATAACACAGAACTTACCAGCTTCTGTAAACAATGTAATTTACTGATTTCATCGTAGAAATAAAATTAATAACCAGAGTAGACTTCAAACTTTTGGCCCGGCCCTCCACAATATTTTCTGCTGTAAACTAAATTTGGAGGCATTTCGAAAGCTAAATCCAGGTTTTTATTTTAGGTACAATAAAAACCCTCAAACCCCTGTGTTAATCCGAAGCCAAGTGGTGCCAGTGTCCTTTCTTTGATCGCGCTTTGGGCAGGAGCTAGCTTAAGCACTAATAAGTTGTTTTGCTTTCGTCTTTGTCCCTCTCCTGTGTTTACCTCTGTTTGCAAAGCTCTTCTCTGAATCTCTTTTACCTTTTTTATATTCTCCTCAAAAACAAAATGATTTTTAAAGAGAAAAATCTGCTTTATCTCCGGCAGCAGAGGCGTCTGAGGCGACCAAGGTGAGAAGAAGTTCTTTGGGCTAGCATTAAAACAGAACACGACGCACCTTTGAAATTAATTAGGCTGAATGCTCGTGAGGGGAGCAGACAGCAGCTTGACTTTCCGACTTGCAATGGAAATTTTAATATTGTTTTTTCCTCTAATGACTCTCACCTTTGAACGTTTTGTAGAAATAATGAGATTCTGTTTCGACGTCAAGAGCATACTGACAATTTGCTTTTCTGTCAAAGGTGTGACTTTTCTGTTCCCAATGCCAAGAGTTAGGTTAATTTCTTTGCCAGAGGAAAGAAAGGTCCTATATCACATAAAAAATGACTCTGGCGAGCTTTAAGTTGTGTTATAATGTTGTTACTTCATCAAAAACAGACCTGGAATTAGAGCTGGGCGGTATGACCAAAAATTGATATCACGGTACAGTGGTCCCTCGCTCTATCGCGGTTCACTGTTTTGCTGTTTCGCATATATATATATTTTTTTCAATTTTTTTTTTTATAGTGTAACATTGTGTTCTGCGTCCTGATTGGCTAAGAGACTAAACCAGGACTAAACGTGGACTAAACCAGGTCTAGACCAGAACTAAACCAGGTCTAGACCAGCTCTAAACCAGGTCTAAACCTGGACTGGTCCTGGACTAAACCAGGACTGGACCAGGTCTAGACCTGGACTAAACCGGGACTAGACCAGGTCTAAACCAGGATTAAACCACCACGTGCCGGTCTTTGGTGGTTTCGTGCGGCTGGTTTGTGACTCGGGCTGAGAGGAAGCAGTCCGGGCGCTGCGGTCCGATCTCGTGCTCGCAGCCCGGTGTACGCGCGGCCTCGCGCCAGTCGTGCTGCTCTGTCACAGATTTGACCACGATGAGGGGTGCACGTGTGCGCGACGCGTCCCAGGACGTGGCAGTGCTCCTCGTGCGTCCGGCAGGGGTTCTGGGGCTGTGTTTCCCCTACGCGTCACTATTAATACATTTTATTGAAATTCTATGAAAGTTTGAGTGTTTAAACGAGAGAGAAATGTGAGAAAAGGTTAATTCCAGTTTGAGAAAAGCGTATAATGTGTGTGGTGAGGCATTTACAGCCTTAAAACATGTAGAATAATTGTAAAATATAAAGTTGTCCTACTTCGCGGATTTCTCTTATTGCGGGTTATTTCTGGAACCTAACCCCCGCGATAAATGAGGGATTAATGTATTTTAAAAAATGATATCTGTGTCACAGTATTTGACGGCATTTTTTTTTCATGTACTAAGTGGTACCATGTCTTTGGTGAAGTGGACAGTAACAGCGTTCGTAATATCGTTCCACCGTTTGCTTTTCTTGTCGTAGGCAGTCCCCTTAGCAAACGCGTCTTTGAGTGACATCTGAGTGGCGTTTTGCGTTGCAGCGCCGACTTGAACGTTCCCTGCTGATGTGGAAGAGGATGCAGATCTTAGGCTACGTTCAGACTGCAGCCTGAAATGACCCAAATCCGATTTTTTTTGCCTCTATGTGACCTGTATCTGATCTTCTAATGACAGTCTGAACGACACAGATCCAGTTTTTTTCAAATGCGATCCAGGCCACTTGGATATGTGGTCCTAAATCCGATACATATCTGATTTTTTGACATGAGACTTCAGTCTGAACAGCCAGGTCACCTTCATCCGACCTGGGCGTGGTTCCTCCAGTGAGAGTGGTACAAGTAGGCGTTCACAAATGTACACAAACGTTCTTCTCGTCATGCAAAAATAGTATATAAACTCCGTATCAGTGAAGCGGCAAAGCACATAGCAATCCCACTACTCTTGTCTGCGACTCCGCACCCACACATTTCTACGGACGTTGCTGCCACTGCCCCACAAAACGCCGTGGCCAAAAACCTCGTCCTTCTCTTTCTCCGTCTCTTCCTTAAAACAAATAAGCAGTGTTGTATAAAGTACTGGAAAATCAAACTCAAGTAAAAGTATAGGTACCCCTCCCAAAAATGACTTTGGTAAAAGTCGAAGTCACTGACTGAAATGTTACTTGAGTAAAAGTCTTAAAGTATCTGGAACTTCTTGTACTTAAGTATGACAAGTAATGTAAAAATAAATGTACTCAAGTAATGTAATTAAAAGTACAAGTAAAAGTATCAAGTAAAGGCAGTCTGACGCTAACCCTCGCTTTGTTACTTAGCACAAACACACAGCGCTTGTTTACATTTTTAAAAGTAGGCACATGTTAATGTTATTTTTTGTCCTTTTGAACTCGTGTGCCCTTTCTCATTCGTTACACTTCGCCTACAGCTATGCTTTCCCTTGAGTCGAAAAAGCTAGGTAGCCTGTTAGCTCCAACATCGTCAAATACGCTTTGTGTAACCGAAACAATGTCACACAAAGTTAATTTCTACATGTTATGCTCAAGGTTTCACAACGGTGTCTAGAATGTTCATGCTATGGTTACTGAAATTGGAATATAGACGCTAACAATTTCATTAATCTAGAACTTACCTCGATGTGTTTCTTGAGGTTGGACGGGGAGTTTCTGTAAGATAGGATTTCCACGTTTCTTGGAAGGCACAAGAGGCACTTCATTCGATAGGACGAATCCTATCAGCGTAAGAGAACATTGTGTTTAAGTACGGACAGGGATGCTCATGGTCAGGTCCCCCTTCATTTGTAGCCGACGTGGATGCTGTCTCCTCTTCCATCAGGGATGTTGATTGATTAAACTAGCTGCATGAAACCAACAGGTGTAGGCTGATTGTCATGCGCAAGTAGCGAACAAGCCCAGGCACGTCCTGACTTCCTTGCAGTCAGTAGAGGTTTTTTTTTGTAACGAGTAACTAAACGGCACATTGAAAATGTATTGGAGTAAAAGTATGCAGTTAAATTCGGAAATGTAGTGAAGTAAAAGTAAAAGTTATCATTTTCTTAAAAACTCAAGTAAAGTACAAAGTCTCCCAAAATGTACTTAAGTACAGTAGTGAAGTATTATTACTTCGTTACTATACAACACTGCAAATAAGCTGTACATGTTCTGGCTCCGGTACGCAGCAACTTTAGGCGACTTCTGTAAACATTGAGCACGCTCGCTGCGTGTGATGTCATCGTGTCCTCCAAGGCGCATACGGGACACTTTCGGGGCGTTTAACGTTCACACTGGAGATCACATACAAGTTGCATTTAATTGGAAATGTTGACTTTATATTGAAAAATCGTCACCCCCTTTCTCTGTAACTGCTGCAGAGAACCTTGTCATTTTGGCTTTAAAACTTCCGTATTAACCTGATCCTGGTGTTTTTATTTCGCAATTTTGTCCGTAAATAAATAATTCATAATATGGAACTGGCTCCAAATTTGCTCCGACTCGTCGTCACACTTCCTTAGTCCACGTCTTTATACCACCTATGGGAACAACTTTATTATCACCAGTCCGATTTTATTTGCAGTTCTCAAACTCAATTCTTACTTTTGTGCTGTAAATGTATTATTTTGCTGTGGGGGCAATAGTGGATATTTTGTGTTTTTGTTTTTTTTTGTCTCTGACTGATACATGCGGTTGTGTTCTCACCTTTCGTGGCTCTGATGTTGTGAGTGATTCATGAGGTTCGGTGGGTGTTTTTAAAGCGAAAATAGACAGGTATTTTTACTGTGACCGGGGTCACTTTTCCACAGATCCGGTCAGTACTTTGGCCTCGTCGCCTGCTGCCTCCATTGAACATTTTCACCTTGATGGCAAATGCTCCACCAGAAAAGTTACATAGTGCAAATTTAACTTTTAGGCCTGGTTTGGGCCTGGTTTAGTTCTGGTTTAGTTGTACTTTAATCCTGGCTTGGTTCTGGTTTAGTCTTGGTTTAGTCATAGTTTAGTCCTGATTTAGTCCTGGTTTAAGCTTGGTTTGATCCTGGTTTGGTCCTGGTTTAGTCCTGGTTTAAGCTTGGTTTGATCCTGGTTTGGTCCTGGTTTAGTCCTGCTTTGGTTCTGCTTTAGTCTTGGTTTAGTCATAGTTTAGTCCTGGTTTGGTCTTGGTTTAATCTTGGTTTGAGCCTGGTTTGGTCCTGGTTTAGTCCTGCTTTGGTTCTGCTTTAGTCTTGGTTTAGTCATAGTTTAATCCTGGTTTGGTCCTGGTTTAATCTTGGGTTTGAGCCTGGTTTGGTCCTGGTTTAGTTCTGGTTTAATCTTGGATTAGACTTGGTTTAGTCCTGGTTTAGACCTGGTTTAGTCTTGGTTTACTCCTGGTTTAGATCTGGTTTGGCTCTGATTTAATCCTGGTTTGGTTCTGGTTTAGTCTTTGTTTAATCATAGTTTAGTCCTGGTTTGGTCCTGGTTTAGTCCTGGTTTAATCTTGGTTTGGTCCTGGTTTAGTCCTGGTTTAGTTCTGGCTTAGTCTTGGATTAGATTTGGTTTAGTTCTGGTATAGACCTGGTTTAGTCCTGGTTTAGTCTTGGTTTAGTCATAGTTTAGTCCTGGTTTAGTCCTGGCTTAATCTTGGTTTGGTCCTGGTATAATCTTGGATTAGACTTGGTTTAATTTTAGTTTAGACCTGGTTTAGTCCTGGCTTAATCTTGGTTTGGTCCTGGTTTAGTCCTGGTATAATCTTGGATTAGACTTGGTTTAATTTTAGTTTAGACCTGGTTTAGTCCTGGTTTAGATCTGGTTTGGTCCTGGTTTAGTCCTACACTCCACATAGAGTTATATAGTGCAAATTTAAATGCGCACTATGTAACTTTTTGGTTAGGAGTCTGTTGCCTGCTTGTTTCTATGGATACGCCATTGCTCTGCCTGAAATGTTCCACAGTATGACATTAAACGGCTCTACTTTATATTTATTCAATTACAGGTGGGTTTATAGCTCAAAAATAGAAAAATAAGTACTCTGACTGTGAGTGGGGTCGGCTCTCCACAGATCTGACCTGTAAGTTGGTTTGCTCTCCATGAAGGTAGAAAGGTTTAATGCCATAGACCAGTTACTGGTCAGATTAAGATTAAGATTAAGCCTTTATTGGTCTCACACACAATGACACACAGTGACACACGGGAGAAATTTGACTTCTGCATTTGACCCATCCTTTTCAGGAGCAGTGAGCAGCCATCTTTTTCGGCGCCCGGGGGGCAGTACCGTGAAGGGTCTTGCCCAAGGACCCACACTGGTTAGCTCATTGCCGGGGGGATTTGAACCCACAACCCCCGGGGGGAAAGTCAGTGACTTACCAGTTGAGCTAACCAGCCGGTAGTTGAGCCGATCCAGCCGATCTGTGGATCTGTGATCTGTGCAGAGGCAAGCCCGCTCAATGTCAGAATGGCTGTTTTTCTAGGTATTTTTGAGCTATAAAACCACCTGTAATTGAATAAATATGAGGTAGAGTTGTTTAATGTCGCACTGTGGAACATTTCAGGCAGAGCAATGACATAAAAGACAGAAACAAACAGGTGACAGACCCCGAACCAAAAAGTTACATTGTGCATCTTTACATTTGCACTATGTAACTCTATCTGGAGTGTAGGGCTAAACCAGACCAAACCAGATCTAAACCAGGCTGAAACCAGGGACAAACCAGGACTAAACTATGACTAAACCAAGACTAAACCAGAACCAAACCAGGACCAAAGCAGATCTAAACTAGGACTAAACCAAGTCTAATCCAAGAGTAACCCAGAACTAAACCAGGATCAAACCAGGACTAAACTATGACTAAACCAAGACTAAACCAGAACCAATCCAGCACTAAATCAGGACCAAACCAGATTTAAACCAGGACTAAATTAAGACTAAACTAGGTCTAAACCAGGACTAAACTAAGTCTAATCCAAGACTAAACCAGAACTAAACCAGGACCAAACCAGGCTGAAACCAGGGACAAACCAGGACTAAACTATGACTAAAGCTAGACTAAACCAGAACCAAACCAGGACTAAAGCAGAACCAAACCAGATCTAAACCAAGACTAATCCAGGACTAAATCAGGACTATATAAGATCTAAACCAGAACGAAACCAAGGCTAATCCAAGAGTAAACCAGAATTAAACCAGGATCAAACCAGGACTAAACTATGACTAAACCAAGACTAAACCAGAGCCAAACCAGGACTAAATCAGGACTAAACCAGATCTAAACCACGACTAAACCAAGACTAAACCAAGACTGAACTAGGTCTAAACCAGGACTAAACCAAGTCTAATCCAAGACTAAACCAGGACCAAACCAGGCAGTGCATTAGTTGAGTCCAACAAAAAACTGAACTGTCTTTTTTTTTGTTTTTGTTTTCCTCCACAGACAGTTCAGCCAGTATCATCGCCAGGCGCCGGCGCTTCAACCACCTGACCCAGGAGCTGTACGAGCTGCCCATCGTGGTGTGGGACGGCGGGGAACCCTCTCTGACCGGGACCAGCACCCTGACCCTGCGAGTGTGTCCATGTCAGAGGCACGGCAGGACCAAAGTGTGCCAGAGCCAGGCCTTCCTCACCTCAGCCGGACTCAGCACCGGGGCTCTCATCGCCATCCTCCTCTGCATCGTCATCCTGCTGGGTAAGAGATTTGAACATTTGAAAGGTTCTGTATTATGCAAAACTGACTCTTTTTGCGTTTTATTTCCATGATTCTTTACACTGTAGATTCTCGTCGCATTATATAATCACATCAACTACAAAAGACACACATGGAACGTAACAAGCAAAAACAAACTAAAAATAACTCCAAGTTTGTTTGTTTTTTACTCTTGTGAGCTTAAGGCTACGTTTATATGATGAACAGAAGACGCAAAAGCGGCATCGCGTCTTCACTTTTTATTCCGCGTTTAGACGAGCGTTTTCAGGAGGAAATCTGCGTATATACGGTGTTGCAAAAGAATGTGGAATTCGATTGGGTATGCATGCCAGGCGGCTAGGTGGCGCTGTGATACATTATCACTATGTCCCCACGCATGTGTAGAATCTTCCTTCTTCTCATCTGAGCCGTGAAAAGCAAAACAAAACATGGCTACTGGTAGCAAAAAAAAAACTTTGTGTGGTTAGACGAAGAAGTTCAACTATTACTTCAGACCATGTTAGACTACAAAGACTGGGAGTCCTGCCAAACAAAGTACACTGATATATGGACCGATGTGACGTAAACGAGTACGCGACGTCAGCAGATTTGAGTTTTGCGTCTTGGGCAGTGTAGACGAAAACACTACGGCAGAGTGTATTCAAGTTTTCCACTTTCGAGGGCTTCAGTTTCAGTTTTTTGCATTTTTAAGCCGCCAAAACGTCGTCACCGTCTAAACGAAAGGCACTTCCGATAAAATATTTTGTCGTTTTTACCCGTAAGCGTTCTCGTGTAAACAGGCCTTTAATATTGTTATGTTATAATGTGGTTATCTCATCAAAAATCAGGACTAAACCAGAACTAAACCAGGACTAAACCAGGACTAAACCAGGACTAAACAAGGTCTAAACCAGGACTAAACTAGGACTAAACCAGGACCAAACCAGGACTAAACAAGAACTAAACCAGGACTAAACTAGGACTAAACCGGGACCAAACCAGGACTAAAGGACTAAACAAGGTCTAAACCAGGACCAAACCAGGACTAAACAGGGACTAAACCAGGACTAAACTAGGACTAAACAAGGACTAAACAAGGACTAAACCTGGACTAAACCAGGAATAAACTAGGACTAAACCAGGACTAAACCAGGACTAAACCAGGACTAAACTAGGACTAAACAAGGACTAAACAAGGACTAAACCAGGACTAAACCAGGACTAAACCAGGACTAAACTAGGACTAAACAAGGACTAGATCAGAACTAAACCAGGATTAAACCAATCTTTTTACCTTTAGTTCAGTAGAGATTGGCAATTCCAGGGCTGAAATTATCCAAATGATTCTAGCGAAGTAGACTGAAAATCACAGAGGAGCTTTGAGAACATGACATCACAAGGTGGAACAGAGTGATTTCAGTTTGAGAGAAGATTTTCCCCTAAATATGCGACATTTGTGTATTAAACATGTGTGAATGAAACAAAACACAACTCCAGGTCTGTCTGTGATGAGGAAACAACATTATAACATAGATCAGAAAATAGTATAATATGGGACCTTTACGCTTAGTCCTTTTATTGATTAAGGCATCTATTTACATTTATTGTGACTATTGTGAATTTATTTAACATTTTGAATATATTTTTTTTATACTGACGGGGAAAACACTGGACCAGTTTTGTGCCAGTTTTTGTTTCATGTGGATAGGCCCAATTACAGATAAACAAACAATAAACCACAGAAATAGATGGAGAGAAGGAGAAAGGGTGAGAGAAAGAGAGAGGGAGGGAGAGAGAATGAGACAAGGTCATAGGAGCCATGGGAAGAAGGGAGGACACAAGTGGATAGGGAGGACACACTTAACTGGAGGAATTAGGAATAAGGAGCAAAGTGGACCTACAAAAAAGTAAAGATGAGAGAGAAAGAAAGGAAAGAATGAAAAAAGAAAGAGGGAGGGAGGGAGGAGGAAGCCGATTGCAGTAATAGTTTTCAGGGTCAGTGTGAAAAAAGAAAAGGTTGAAGTCAATGGAGGTGAAGAATATCTAATGCAGCTTAAGTATCTGAGTGAAACCGATCGTCAGGAACAGTTTCTGCATAATTTCCTTTTAGGTCAAAAATGAGCTCAAACTCTTTTGAGGAGAGAATAATAAATAACTCGGAATAATAAATCACTTTTAATAAAAATGTTTTAACCGTTGGATAATCGTGGATAAATTACCTCAGCTATTTGAATTGTTGCTAACTGTGCTAACGAGGCTGTGTTTACACTTACATACACTAAAACCAGAACTAAACCAGGACTAAAGCAGGACTAAAGCAGGACTAAAGCAGGACTAGACCAGGAGTAAAACA
Organism: Paratrypauchen microcephalus; assembly: GCA_036785185.1. Lineage (NCBI taxonomy): Eukaryota > Metazoa > Chordata > Actinopteri > Gobiiformes > Gobiidae > Paratrypauchen > Paratrypauchen microcephalus. The sequence goes on along the minus strand of JAVJIX010000225.1, from coordinate 1,173,921 downwards.
TTACTAAACCACGACTAAACCAGGACCAAACCAGGACTAAAGCAGGACTAAAGCAGGACTAAACCAGGACCAAACCAGGACTAAAGCAGGACTAAACCAGGACCAAACCAGGACTAGACCAGGATTAAAACAGGACTAAAGCAGGACTAAACCAGGACCAAACCAGGACTAGACTAGGAGTAAAACAGGACTAAAACAAGACTAAACCAGGACCAAACCAGAACTAAACCAGGACTAAACCAGGACTAAACCAGGACTAAACCAGGAGTAAAACAGGACTAAAACAGGACTAAACCACGACTAAACCAGTACCAAACCAGGACTAAACCAGGAGTAAACCAGGACTAAACTAGGACCAAACCAGAACTAAACCAGGACTAAACCAGGACTAAACAGGAGTAAAACAGTACTAAAACAGGACTAAACCACGACTAAACCAGTACCAAACCAGGACTAAACCAGGAGTAAACCAGGACAAAATCAGAACTAAACCGGGAATTAAACTGGGATTAAACCAGGACTAAACCAGAAGTAATCCAGGACTAAATCAGAACTAAACCAGGACTAAATCAGGACTAACTCAGAACTACACTAGGGACTAAACCAGGATTAAACTTGGACTAAACCAAGAATAAATCAGGACTAAACTGGGGCTAAAGCAGGATTAAACTGGGACTAAACCAGGACAAAACCATGACTAAACCACAACTAAACCTAAACCAAAACAAAGGTTAAACTGAGACTAAACTGGGATTAAACTGGGACTAAACCATGACAAATCCAAGATTAAACCACAACTAAACCAAGACTAAACCGAGATTAAAACCAAGACTAAACTGGTATTAAACTGGGACTAAACCAGGACTAAATCAAGACAAAACCAAGACTATATCAGGACTAAACAAGATCTTAAGCAGGACTAAACCAAGACTAAACTGGGACGAAACTGGAAAATAACAGGACTAAACCAAGTTTACTTGAGGACTGAAGAGGGATCAAAACAGGACTAAACCAGGACAACACTCAGATCCGTGTCTGTACGTGGAAAAGATGATGTAAACAAAATTCACAGGTGTTTTGATCTCATTAGTCCAGGTTTTTATCCGACTGCAGCTACAACATTTCACAGGAGCAGAAACAGTAGTAAATGTTCTCCATGGAAGTCTCCGGGGCCCTGGACGCTCCCTTGGGTGCTCATTCCCAGATCATTTTCCCCACAGTGATTTACATACTGAGAATACACAGCCTAAGGTTCTTCGCTATGGAACACCAGAGTCTGTTTTTAGGATTATTTTTATTTACTTTTAGTTCTTATAAGAGGATCATCTGTGTGAGAGTGTGTTATAAGATTAACTGTACCTCAGAAAACAAAGACCGGAGAAAAACAAGTCTAAATAATCAATATCTGTAAAGCTGTAATGTGGAATATTCCAGACAAAGCAATAAGTAAATGGATAAACCAGGACTAAACCCAGAACAAACCAGGACTAAACCAGGACTAAACCATGGCTAAACCAAGACAAAACCGGGACTAAATCAAGACTAAACCAGGACTAAACCAAGACCAAACTGGGACTAAACCAAGATTAAAACCAAGACTAAACCGGGACTAAACCAATAATAAAGCGGGACTAAACAAAGGCTAAACCAACGCTAAACCAGGACTAAACCAAGACTAAACTGGAACTAAATCAAGACTAAACCAAGGCTAAACCAAGACTAAACCGAGACTAAACCGAGACTAAACCAGGACTAAACCAATAATAAACCGGGACTAAACCAAGATTAAACCAAGACCAAACTGGGACTAAACCAAGATTAAACCAAGACTAAACCGGGACTAAATCAAGACTAAACCAAGACTAAACCAATAATAAATCAGGACTAAACCAAGGCTAAACCAGGACTAAACTAAGACTAAACCAAGGATAAACCTGGACTAAACCAAGACTAAACCAATGCTAAACCAATAATAAAGCTAGACTAAACCAAGACTAAACTAAGGCTAAACCAAGACTAAACTGGGACTAAACCACAGCTAAACCAGGACTAAGCCAAGGCTAAACCTGGACTATCTGGGAATAAACCAGGACTAAAACAAGACTAAACCAAGGCTAAACCAGGACTAAACCCATATTAAACCAAGACTAAACTGGGACTTAACCAGGACTAAACAAAGACTAAACCAGGGCTAAACCAGGACTAAACCAGGATTAAACCGCAATAACATCTTTCTGCATACGCACAATTGGCAGAATGTGAATCAATCCAGTAATTAATTAATTTAAAAAGAATAAAAGTATCCTGTTCTCATTATATCAGTGTTTTGATTGTAAGTCCCTGTGTTCCATAATTTACTGTGAAGTGAGCGTTTGGTGTTCAGCCGTTTACCACACGGAGAAACAGCTTCGAGTGCCATTCTACATCAACACAATCAGATAAGTTCTGGGAATCAAATCTACGACCAATTAAAATTCCACCAAAATCCTTCCACAAATCTCCTCCGCTCCGAAGTCCTTGGTCGCGCTCCACTTCTCCCTAACCGCCGGTGTTTTACATGGGGAGCCGGTGTACAGAGGAGAGGAGGGAGGGCCGGGGAGGGAATGTGACAGCCAACAAGATGCCACTGTCCTTGATTCTCGCGTGATGGATGTACCGTGCAGCGGCGAATACCAAAAAGCGCCTTCGGAAATGCAGAGGAGAAACGGCTCGTGCCAAGGGTGCGCTTGGCAGCTCTCGGCAGCAGAGACGGTGCAGTCCAACGAGTGCGACGTGGGATGGGACCTGCTTACAATCATTCTTTGGTTCTACGCAGTCGGGCTATAGATTTATTTTCGTATTGTACTTCGGAAAGTTTCGCTGAGCATGCTTTGATTTAGGAACTTTCCAAGGATTTTTGTGTGGCTTATTTTCTGCTTATCCTGGTTATATTTTCGTTTTGGTTTGGAAAATCATGGTCAAGTGATTGTTGACTTGTAAATGTGCACTGTGACTTTTTGCTGGGGGTCCGTCACCTTCTTGTTTCTATGGATACGCCATTTCTCTGCCTAGAACGTTCCACAGTGTGACATTAAACAGCTCTGTCTTACATTTATTCAAGTGCAGGTGGTTTTACAGCTCAAAAATACCTAGAAAAACAAAATAGACAGACATTCAGACTGTCTGCGGGGTCGCCTCTCCACGGATCTGACCTGTAACTTTGTCTAAACCAAGACTAAACCAAAGTTAAACCAGGACTAAACCAAGACAAAACCAGGACTAAATCAAGACTAAACCAAGGCTAAACCTGGACTATCTGGGACTAAACGAGGACTAAATCAAGACTTAACCAAGGCTAAACCAGGACTAAACCAAGACTAAACCAAGGCTAAACCAAGACTAAACTGGGACTAAATCAAGACTAAACCTGGACTGTCTTGGACTAAACCAGGACTAAACCAAGACTAAACCAAGGCTAAACCAAGACTAAACTGTGACTAAACCAAGACTAAACCACGGCTAAACTAGGACTAAACCAAGGCTGAAACAGGACTAAACCAAGACTAAACCAAGACTTAACCAAGGCTAATCCAGGACTAAACCAAGACTAAACCAGGACTAAACCAAGACTAAACCAAGACTAAACTGGGACTGAATCAAGACTAAACCAAGGCTAAACCAGGACTAAACCAAGACTAAACCAAGGCTTAACCAGGACTAGACCAGGACTAAACCAGGACTAAACCAAGACTAAACCAGGACTAAACCAAGACTAAACCAAGGCTAAACCTAGACTATCTGGGACTAAACGAGGACTAAACCAAGACTTAACCAAGGCTAAACCAGGACTAAACCAAGACTAAACCAGGACTAAACCAAGACTAAACCAAGACTAAACCAGGACTAAACCAAGACTAAACCAAGACTAAACTGGGACTAAATCAAGACTAAACCAAGGCTTACAATCATTCTTTGTTTCTATGCAGTCGGGCTATAGATTTATTCTCGTATTGTATAACTTACTACTTGACAAGTGACATCACGCTGGGGGAGCTCTACATGTGCGTCTATGGAGGAATGTTCCGCAGTTACCATGGTGACAAAAATGTTTTAATTTCGTGTGAAAACAAAACAAAATGGATTCAGACAGATATTTTCAGAAGCCCGTGGTCAGTACGAGCGTTTATGGTCCTGTTTAGGAGTCGTTTTATGAGTAATAGTCTTGTTACGCGTCGTTGTTGGAGCTACGTCACTTCTTTATGGTCAGATTGTGTTAAAACAAAACTCAGATTAAACACGAACTGGAGTAAAAGACCTTCAGACACATTTGAAAGAGAGAGAGACAGACAGAGAGAGAGAGAGAGAGAGATAGAGTGAGCCAGAGAGATAAACAGAGAGATAGATAGAGAGAGACAGAGAGAGAGAGACAGATAGATAGAAAGAGAGATGGCGAGAGAGACAGAGACACAGACAGAGATAAACAGAGATAGAGAGAGAGAGACAGATAGAGAGAGAGACAGATAGATAGAGACAGATAGATAGATAGAGAGAGAGACAGATAGAGAGAGAGACAGAGAGAGAGATGGAGAGAGAGACAGACACAGACAGAGATAAACAGAGAGATAGAGAGAGACAGATAGAGAGAGAGATGGAGAGAGAGACAGACACAGACAGAGATAAACAGAGAGATAGAGGGAGAGACAGATAGATAGAGAGAGAGAGAGCGAGAGACATACAGACAGATAGACAGATAGAGACAGAGATAAAGAGATAGAGAGACAGAGAGACAAAGAGACCGATAGATAGACAGAGAGAGACAGAGAGATAAACACAGAGATAGAGAGAGACACACATAGAGAGAGAGAGAGAGAGAGAGAGAGACTTTAGCTGCAGAATTTCAAAGCAGGAAAGCAGGATTAGTCCGTTAGTCCATCTACTCCCACTATCTTGGCCCACTGCTGTTTTCCTCCACTACCCCACGATTGCCCCCCATGCCCCTCTTATACCCCTCCTCCTCCTCTCCTGCCCCTCCTCTTCCTCCTCTCCTATCCCTGCTCTTCCTCCTCTCCTGCCCCTCCTCCTCTTCTTCTGCCCCTCCTCCTCTTCTTCCTCTCCTGCACCTCCTCTTCTTCCTCTCCTGCACCTCCTCTTCTTCCTCTCCTGCCCCTCCTCTTCCTCCTCTGATTGTCTGCGGACTTTAGCGCGTGAAGGTTGTACATATTCATCCTCGGCTGCGTTCACGTTTACCTCCCTGCCGCCCGTGACCAAAACGAACAAAACACCGTCCACACGCTGCAAAAACGGAATATATCTGAGGATAAATCCATAAAGGATAAAGCTGCATTGTGTAACTTTTCTGCTGGAAGGTAGTTCTCTTCGAGCAAGAAAACAACAATTATGTGCTATAAAGTCAAGATAGTTTAGTGGCGGAATATTCCAGTTAAAGCCATGACATCGCCATGGAGACAGATAGATAGAGACAGAGAGAGAGACAGATAGATAGATAAATAGAGAGAGAGAGACAGAGAGATAGACAGACAGATAGATAGATACAGTAGATAGAGAGAGAGAGACAGAGAGAGACACAAAAAGCTTTAGTTTTAGAATTTCAAAGCAGGAAAGCAGGATTAGTCCGTTAGTCCATCCATCCCCACTATCCTGGAGCACTGCTGTTTTCCTCCACTGCCCCACGATTGCCCCCATGCCCCTCTTATACCCCTCCTCTCCTGCCCCTCCTCTTAGATAGAAGTTTTTTTTTCTTTGACAAGGGACAACATTCGAGTTCAGAGAGGCGAGGGTATTTGGAATAAACGATTTTCACTGCCTGATGATCACTGTGTGAAGAGGTTTTGCATCTTAAAGTCTCCATTGGTTTAATATCAGACTAAGTGAAAATCCCCATCTCTATAACCTAATGAAGATTAAACGACCTGTACCTGATTTTGAACCATGACCCAGAAATCCACGAGAGAATGGAATAAGGTGTATATTTGTTTGTTTATTTCATTCATAAAATAGGGGGCTAGACATCAGGGCTGGACTGTGGCAAAAAAAATGGCCTTGGCATTTTTGGCCCCTCATAATTAGCGGAGCACAACGGACTAATTTATGTATGTGTTCCCCGAAGTAAAGTATTTTACTATTGTTACGTCTTGGCCGAGGGGAAACCAGGGTGCAACGTTTAAAGGAAAAATCCCCCAAAACCACCAGCAAACTCAGTAACTACACATTCAACGGTTTATTTAAAGATCCCATGACATGGTACTTCTTGATGCTTTTATATGGCTCCTTAATGGTTCCCCAATACTGTAAATGAATCCTTCTTCAAAATCAACACAGTGCAAGAGAAACAGAGATAAGCTGAGAAAGAGTAATTTTTCTCACTCTGAACACTCTATAATGGGCGTTGTTGCTTGAATGCAAATGAGGAGAAAAGAGCTGGCCAATAGTAGAGGGTGGGGGCATGGCCAAACGCTCCGCTCTCGCTCTGAGCGCTCAGCTGATCCATTTCCTTGTTTTTGCACGGGGGGAGAGATTTGAAGCGTTCCATTGAAAAATAAACACATTTCCACATAAAATAAAATTAAACCACTGCTGTTCAAAGGTCCAGAGGCTCAGATAAAGGACTTCCGAGCCTAGAAACACTCGGACGTGCCTCCAGGCAAATAAAAAAACGCATTTCGCATTGTCTAGCGCATTCGCAGTCCAAACTCTCTGGGCGTGATTTACAGAGACGCTGAGTACAGACAGACGGGGGTGGAACTGCATTTGCATTTCTTTTTTCGATCTGACGTCAATAAGGTGCCTTGTTCAAAGTCGCCCGTTTGAGCCCAGATTTTTTGTAACGCAGAAAAGGATCGCAAATGCTCAGTTTAGACATTTCATAACTTTTAACCATGGGGGGAGGGCTAAACAGGGTAGGGGAGCTCACATTAACGTTCAAAAACCTCAGAAAGTGAAAATTTCATGCCATGGGACCTTTAAAGGAAAAATCCCCCAAAAACCACCAGCAAACTCAGTAACTACACATTCAACGGTTTATTTAAAATGCATCGCACACACACAAAAAAAACCTTTCTCATCGAATCTACACGATTCATGTCACCTGTTTTGGCTTCAAAACAGCGAATTTCGCTGAAAGGTAAGCGATTTTCATGCATGTCCATCACCTAAAAGTCCCGGTATTATGCTAACATTACCACCTGCTGACCTGCAGTGCCTGTGCGACACTTCCCTGGTCACTCTGTCCCTCGGGTTCCGTCGGGTTCCGTCGGGGGTCCTGTCCACAGTAAAAAATAAATAAATAAAACAACAGCGTCAGCCCCGAGGACTGTCGGCCTACCGGGAAAATGCCTGATTACCAGTCCAGCCCTGAAAGACATCAACAGTGTGATAACAATATAAAAAAAAAAAAAAAATGAATGGAAGGGAGAAGAAGGAAGAGTAATCTTATGTTATCTAATGATGTTTTGGTTTGAACGTTTAGCCCCGTGAAATTGCACCATGTTTGTCATGGGTGGCGTCATGGAGTTGTTTCCTTATGGTTTTCCAATCTCTGCCAAATTTAAGATTTTCTGTCGGTCTTGATAATGTACCAGGACAGAAAATCAACTGTTTACGGGTGTTGTTTCCCATAATTCTCAGTAGCAATGTGCCTGATTGTTTGAGAAGATGGGACCTGGTCAATAGTTTCTGTATTAGCAAAAATGACTGTTCAGGGTTTTCAAATGAAACAGAAAATGCACCGCAAAGTTCCTGTAGAGATGCAAAGGAAGGAACAGCAATATAAAAGTGAAAAAACGCATAACACACTCAGATGGCTGATGTCCAGAAGGTTTTTATTTTATTTTTAAATAACATTTCGGCCAAAAAAATGTTCTTACTTTTGGAACACAGTGTGACACAGAGCTGTGGTCCAAAGCAACAAAAATGACCCGACAAAGGCTTTTTGCCAAAATGTTATTTAAAAAAAAAAAATTACTTTTGGACATCGGCTATCTGAGTGTGCTATGCATTTTTTCACTTTTATATTTTCAGAGTTTTCAACTATGTTATAGTTCTTTTTTCTCAGTTACGTCATTCTACAATTTTATTTTTAATGAGTGGTATGCGTAACGTAGATGCTGTTAGAATTTTTGTCACAAATGCAAGAAAATCCACTACTAAGATTATTAAAGTTAACGAAAACAAACGGAAAAACAAAAATTTAAATTAACTTTTTTTTTTCGTTAACTGAAATAAATAAAAACGACAATTAAAAGAAAAAAACGATAACTAACTGAAACTGTATTGTGTGTTTACAAAACTAACTAAAACTAACTGAAATTATAGATAAATCGCTCTTCATTTTCGTCTTTGTCAGTTTATTTACAAGCCTTTTTTGGAGTTGGTAAATGTGGAAGTTTTGGTTTGTATTTTTACTTGTTTTCGCACTTAAGGCTGCAGTTGTGGACTGCTTTGGTTGTTGTAGGGGTAAACCTGAATACCGTACTTTTCGGACTATAATTCGGATCCTGCAGCTTATAGTCAGGTGCGGCTTCTTTATCAAGACTTTATCAAATAAATGAGGAGAGTTCATGAATTAATGAAGCCTTGTTTTAGCCACTTCAAATCTCCTACAGGTATCAACAGTTCCGTGAGATTGAGTTCAGGGGTTTTACCCTTAAAGGTACAGTGTGTAGGATTCGTGGCGCATAGGTGGACTGTAGCTATTCCACTTCCTCTTTTGGCTACGGCAGACCTCGAGGGTCACCCGGGCGCGCCGTAACGCAGACAGCTCGCGTAGCCGCGCGCACCCGGCGCTGTGCGAGCTCTCGCCGACAACTACGGTATAAATAAAACGCATGAAAAACGCATGAAAACACACATTCCTGATCGTGTAGCATGACACTCTACACATCAAATGAAACCTTACAGTCTCCTCTTTTTGACTATGCAATTCATTTCCCTGCACAACAATCACTCCCCGAGCACATGGGGCTTTTATACGGAAAAGCACAAAACGAGGTTTGTTACTTTGCTTACCTTTGAAGGCTCTGGACAGGTCAAACTCTGTATTTCACCATAAACTTGCTCTCAATCTGTCCGTAAGGATCCAGCGAATAAAATCCAGTAAAACAATTTAGTCCAAAACACGTGTTATTACGACGTGTGATACAGCAGCCTGTCTTGTTTACCAAAAAAACACGAGGCTCCCCCCTCCCCCCTTCCCTCCCACATGCAGCGCGGCTGAGCAGGCGCTAGCAGGAGCCGAGGCAAAGGATGAGCCCAAATGTCCTTCTGCGGCTCTCGTATTCAAAATGGCTGCCTCTATATGGGGACGATCCCCCTTTTATGTGACTATATCTAAGTCCAAAAGAATACTTAGATTTCATGATGGAAGTGAAAAGGCTTGGAAAACACTGTATTTTTGAATGGGTATCTTCAATTTATGTAATTAATGGGTAAAAATCTTACACACTGTCCCTTTAAAGTTAAACTTTAAACTTTGTTTTAAGGCTTCCAGAGGCTACAGGCTGGCCATTTTACAGATGTTTTACTGTCGTGTTTCTGCCGTGTTTCTGCTGTAGGCGCTGTTTGAAAAAAGCACGTACCGGTATTTACGTTAATTAAAATAAAATAAAAAATCCTTTTGTGTACCATCTTTCTGTGTAAATATCTCAAGTTACAATGTGGACACCTGCGGCTTATATATGTACAAATCTAAATTAAAAAAAAAAAAATTGGTTGGTGCGACTTATAGTCAGGTGCGCTCTATAATACAAAAAGTACGGTAAATGTTTTCAAATTGTATTTGTTTGTTGTAAGTTTGATAACAAAATACTTTCTTTTTGAATCCTGCACTTGGCAAATAACCCAAAGTATAACCCAAAAACTAAAACTAATAAAAACTAAACTAAAACTGAGCAGTTAAAAAAAAAAAATAATAATTAAAATTAAAAAAACTGAATTAGAGGGAAAAAAACTAACTAAAACTAAACTATAATGAAAAATCCAAAACTATTATAACCTTACTACTGACTAGTTACAGGCCCTGTAAAGCTGCACTGTGTAACTTTTCGGGTGGATGGCCCATCAAATACTTTTCTGGAGATCTTATCGCTTTGTCTGGAATGTTTCACAGTACGGCATTAAATCTTTCTATCTTCATGGAGACCAAACAACCATACAGCACGTTACAGGTCAGATCTGTGGAGCTATAAAACCATTTGTAATTGAATAAATGTAACATTGAACCATTTAATGTCATACTATGGGACATTCCAGGCAGAGCAATGACGTATCCATAGAAACAAGCAAGTGATAGACCTCCAACCTGAAAGTTACGCAGTGGATCTTTAACGTCACGCGCTAAGACTTATTTATTTTTTGCGGCGCACTTGTTTGGCGGTCATTTACCGAGTGGCTGGTCACACTGCAAAACCTGGAAGCGGACACACCTTGGTTCTCACTTCTCTAATGAAGCATCTCTCCATCGCCCGGGCGGCCAGAATAAATAAATAAATGCCGAGGCCGTTTCCATGGCAGCCGGCTTTTCAATCTGTTCTGACATGGCGCCCTGTCCCCTCGCGTTTTCAAGTGCACCAATTGTAGTAATTAGGCACGATGTGGAAATAGACCCGTCTGCAGTTGGCATGTTTTTGTACAGTCGATGCCAGGAACATTAAGGAGGTGACACTCAGACGAGATGTTTTCAAGTGATCTTCTCCGCATAATTACTGCATTCCTAATGGCGGCGTAATAACGAACACACATTTACCATAAGGAACGCTGTTATTTCATGAAATGCTAATAGTAACGTTCAGTCTCAATCCTGGCATACTTACAGAGCTGTCTTGTGTGTAACTTTCAGGTGGAGGGTTCGCTACCTGCTTCCTCTCATAGAAATTCCAGAGTTTTGCTTTGGAATGTTCCACAGTATGGCATTAAAGATCCCATGACATGGTACTTCTTGATGCTTTTATATGGCTCCTTAATGGTTCCCTAATACTGTAAATGAATCCTTCTTCAAAATCAACACTCACTGCATGATAAACAGAGATAAGATGAGAAAGAGTCATAAATATCTCTCTCAAACACTTTATTCTGGGCGTTGTTGCTTGAATGCAAATGAGGAGAAAAGAACTGGTCTATAGTAGAGGGTGGGGGCGTGGCCAAACTCTCCGCTCTCCGCTCTCAGCTGATCCATTTCCGTGTTTTTGCACGGGGGGAGAGATTTGAAGCGTTCCATTGAAAAATAAACACATTTCCACATAAAATAAAATTAAACCACTGCTGTTCAAAGGTCCAGAGGCTCAGATAAAGGACTTCCGAGCCTAGAAACACTCGGACGTGCCTCCAGAATGCGTAAGGTAAATGACGAATAACTTCTAATAACCTCTGCAAAGCTTTTTAAATGAATTTGTTCTGTTTTTCTTCACCTCCAGCTTGGCGTATTGTTCTTGTGTCACTGGGCAACGCCATTCATCTGTCTCAACAGTGGGAATTTGAATGTTTGAATGATAAAAAAATAAATTACGAATGCAGACGGATACGGATTTAAGAGCCGTAATTTCCCATTTTCGAAGGGCAAAATTGAAAGCCAAACAAAACAGGACATAATCAATAAAACTAATGAAAAGCGCCTGAGCAGTTTATATCTGAATACAAACTCTGTCAAAGCCAATTCATAACGGACCAGAGTTTGAACCCAATTATAACCGAAAAGGCTCTGGGACTGACATGGCGCACGGCGGATTGTTCAACTTTTAGCTTCAGAAAACACACACCAAAAAAAGCCTTCTAAAACGAAAATATGACGACCAAAAGCATTTATTGTCAGTAAGATCGTGTTATTGATAGGATTCTAAGAGGCTAGAACAGGTTGGGCTATTATTTTACTAAAACACAAGCAACACAGATGCTCGTTTTCTCAATTTGGTCGGAAATCGTGACGTCAAACTAAGGAATTCCATAACTGTTACATAGAAAAACTCCTCTAATGTAGGCAGAAATTAATATCTGACAAATACAAATATAAGAAAATGCCTTTATTTTGTTGAAATAATTTTAAAGTATCCAAAATCCGTGTAAATTATGCTGATAGAGTGTGGTTTCATCAGTATGTTTTGAACATTTTGTAATTTTCAACGTATTTTCTTCACAATTTGCTTGTTTATTGGTGTAAAACTAGAATTTATATTTACAATCTCTACAAATTAATACAAGAGTCAAGAAAATCTGTAATTTTAAAGGTGCTCTCTTTGTAACTTATTGATTTTCCTGAAATGTTCCGTAGTATGGAATTAAGCAGACATATTTTATTTTTCATTTGTTTTTATAGCTCTGAAAAACCTTGTAAAACATGGATTCGAACTGTGAGCAGGGTTGCCTCTCCACAGATCTGACCTGGAGCTTGGCCTGCTGGGTTCACCTCCCTGTTTCCATGACAGTTTAATGAAGTTTATTGTGGGATATTCAAGGCTTATTTGGAGGAATTGTTTACTTTTTGTAGCTCATAAGTTAAGTTGCCTGTGTAGAAAATGTCCTCAACTATGAAACTGACTTTTTGCACTTTTAAGACGCGCTTTTATGGAGCAAGTACAAGATGTGACTATTTTTAATTAGATCTGTGCCCTCGTTTTCTGCAGCACAATGACTTTGTAGTTTACATTCTTGGCTCACCACGTTATACTGGCCATAAACTGGGTGTCCACTGCATCATTTTGACTGTCTGTGATGAAAACGGGGACAAAAATCAAACTTAAAACATCCATCCATCCATCTTCTTCTGCTTCTCCATTTCTGGGTCGCGGGAGCACCAGTCCAAGCAGATCTGCTGCCCAGAACACAATGCACCAGCCCCCATGAATCCTCCTGCGGGTGGTGGGTCCACAGGTCCACGTCACCAGTGGCGTTCCTAGAGTGATTTACTCCCTGGGCGAAAGCCACTCTTGCCTTCCCCGACCAAACCCTAACATCCGCCCCACCACCCAAAAACAAACAAGACCGTTGTCCATACAAACTCAATTCACAACAACTACTTTCAAAAACAAATGTACAGTTTTATGAGTACTGCAATAAAAAAATATAAACAATAATTACAAAAAAAGTTTTTGAACATAAAAAAGACCAAAGGCGCAATTATTTCACATTATAGCCATGTAGGCCTACAGCTATTTAAGAAAGCAAAAGTGCACTCCAGCACCCCCTGGTGGTCACAATATTGCAGAATCAGTCAGTACTCTGATCCGCGCGCCCGTGCACCGCCCGCGCACCGCCACTGGGGGCGAGGTGGGGTTAAGTGCCCCAAGGACACAACGGCAGCACTCATTTTGCGGGAGCTGGGATCGCACGCGGCCAACCCGTCGAGAGCGGGATACGAACCGCTAACCCCTGGATCAGTAGACAAACAGAAACTTCAAATTATTGTCTATATTCTAATATCTCCAGACTGTCTTTCTTGAGTTGTAGTTTCCACAAATCATAGACCGTATAAAGACGTGGACTGAGGGAGGGTGACGGAGGGTAGCGTTTGCTCCAGTCAAATGAAGCTCATTGAGGCTGGCGGTTATAGGAGCGAATTTGAAATCATCGGAATCTGTGGAAAGATGACCCTGATCATATAAACCAGGGGTGTCCAAACTTTTTTCATCAAGAGCCACATATCCAAACACAGACAAAGCAGAGGGTCGATCGAGGGCCATAGACTGGTGCTCAGTACAGTCAATAATTAAAATATATGCATGTTAGAATGAGATATCAGTCCTTTATTCATGCTAAGATTCTCAAAACCACACAATAAATATTAAATATTGTCTTATCAAAGTAGATTTAAAAAAAAAAACTTGCAGTCACAAGTTCTGCTCAAGGTAATTTGGGCCAATTAACCTGGAAACCTGAGGGCCAAGAAAAATTTGTCTGAGGGCCACATTTGGCCCACGGGCCATAGTTTGGACATGCC